>JAJKFJ010021203.1:0-23725 GCA_027382625.1 Tetmemena sp. SeJ-2015
CCGCTTCCGGATGTCATCTGGTGTACCTCTAAGATGCTTTGATGATCTTCATGCCGGCACCAAACCAAATCGCAGTCTACTTCTATACCCAAAAAGCCTACTACCTCTTTCAAACTCCTGGAATTTTTATTCCCTATAATCAGTGGATCAACTTTTAGTTCTTAGCTAACATGTTTTTAAGTTATAATCTACTCTTCTTTTTACCTAGAATTATATGTATGAGGGATACTAGATGAAAGTCTACGACATCTTGAATAGAGTGATAGCTACTCAGAGTGAAAGTCGCACATTTTAGTCTTCTTCGGTGGCAAATAAAAATTTCCGCATGTTTACTGGTTACGTCGGTCAAGTTAAAAACTTGCTCGTTTATCCAGTGAAGAAATCTCTTCCTCTCAGTCCACCATTTGTTGATTTCACTGCTTCAGACCCCATCGTTGTTGCAAACGATTGCTTATTCTACTTCGAGTTTAACACCTTTGGTAGAGTGACTAACGGCCCGTACTTCATCAAGAATCTTTGCAAGCACTACACTTACGGTACTCTTAATGTCTTCTTTACAGCAAACATATTCCCAGCCTATTCTGGCTCTTATTGGAAGTTCTATCTTATGAAATTATTCATTCTTCGAATTGATTTTAATCCAAACAATACCTTCTTAGATGGACTTGTGACGACTACTTAAAAGCTCTTTGACGGTGTTGCTTGCAACGATGGAGACACCGTTATAATGATCAATAGCACTAGAGGTGCACTTACTGTCGATGCACCTCCTATAATTACGTCTCAAGCAAATTAAATAGATAGACAAGTCTCTCACTTGTGTATTTAAATGTGACAGTTGAGTTTTGGTTTAAGACTTCATAAACTGCAGCTTCGACCAATTATTTGTTCTCACTCTTCGGAACGGCAAAGACAAAGGAGTATTTCTCCATTTTCTATTAGTCCAGTTCTCTGAAACTTATTTGTGCTCCCTTCGGTTATCTTTCAACAACCTCTCCTACAATAGGTTTCAACGGCTTCATAGAATCAAACAGATAAGTGAATGGCTGGTTCCATGTTGCTTGCTAATATGAAAGTCAAAAGGACGTTACTGGCTATCTCTACAATGCAAACAACTCATTTAATGAATTAAAAGGCATCTCTTTATTCTTAAAAAAAACTTAGAGGAGAGTCAGACTACTTCATTGACAACCACAAATACAATTGTTTAGGCAGATAACTATCAAATGATCATCGGAAGTGATTCAAATCTAGCTAAAAGCACCTCTGGAGCTATGTTCAAAGAAGCTAGATTAATAAAAAATTTGATTACCTTTAAATTACTAACGATTCTGGTTAGTGAAGAGAACATTTTAGGAGATTAAGTACTGGCGTTTCCGTCAACTGAATCTCCTGGCTCTCTCTGCTAGTTATGCAAGCCCTCAAAAGGCCTTGCAGATTTATATGAGATTAAGTGAAGGTGGGTTCAAGGAGACTAACGCTGCGAAGTTCCTAAATACATCTTCTACTGTCATCTATCCAGATCCTGGCTATGAATCAATTGGCTACAAATCTGATAGTCAACTCGTTCTTTGTCCTCAGAGTACCTTCAGATCAGAGAGTGATGGACAGTGCTACAAAGACCCAGTTCAATATGTTGATGGAGCAATTTATCCCGTTTATTTTAGTGGAAATCAAACCCTCTACTATTTGTTTAGTGCTCAAGAATCTGTCATGATGGATTAATCTGTGGTTAGAAATATATTTGCATGGTTACTTATTAAAAAATTGATTGGTAACTCAAATTATCACAAACTGGAATTTCTCAGACTCAGCCACTCAAGCTTTAGTCAGCTAGAATTTGGCATCTTATAAGTATCAAATAACTTTTAACATTAAATAACAGCATTTCAATAAATGTTATCAAACAATCAATATGCAATTACCAGCTTCCTTATTCCGTGACTAATCAGCATATGATGTCACTCTGAATTTCTCAAACTCAGATCAATCATACCAAGAGGACAAAACCTTTACCTTCGTCCCTCGTTCTTGCTAGTACTATATTGTGAGTGGCTCTGATGCCTACTCAAGCTTCATGAACTATTCCCTTCAACAATCAAAGTTCGATATCACTTTCACCCTCGAACTAGTCTCTTTATCAGCATGCAGTGCCAGTCAATTCTATAATACCTTAGTCCAAAGTGTAAAATACAGATTCTCACCACCGCTAACATACACCCCTTTAATTAAAATAACCATAAACTCAGATTCTTCAATATCAGTGACCATCCCAGCCACAGAGCAGTCTAAGTTCCCACTAGAAACTAATGTTCAAATAATCTTCTCTATGTAATACGATTATTTTTCGACTTATTTGCTTCTTATATTTTCGATAACAGTTATTACTTGCAAATGGGAGTTTCAACATCAGGAACCAAAGTTTTCTAAAATGTAAAGCAGACTATTTATTTCCAAAGAATCGGATAGAGCTTGACAACAACTGTTTCTGCTAATGCTACCGAAGTTTTTAATGATCAAGATGTGCAGCTCTCTGCTTCAACTGTGATTTCAAATTCGGATTCTAATGACTACAATAGACTATCATACACTTGGAAATGTCCAACTAAATTAGAATCAAGAAAATTTTATCGTAGATTTTATCTTACTTAGGTTTATTCTTATCAGCGTATGCCCTACTCTAGCTTCAACTAATTAATCAACTTTAAGTATCACAGCTGCATAATTTAAGACATCAGGCGCCTTATACTCTACTGCCTATAGTTTCTAAGCTGTGGCTCTATATGCAGACAGCACTGGTTTTGCAAGTAACAGTACCTAAAACATTTCTGTCACTTGGTACAACATAGACTCACCAGTGTTCACAATTACGAGCAATAAGCAAGATAATATTTTTAATTACCCCTCCTTCTCAATTGCTTACTACAGCTGATAACTCTGCCTTCTAGTTAAGTTTTGCTGCCTACCCAACCGTTAACTCTTTGCCAGCTACTTTGAGCATAACTTGGACCCTCTCTCCAACTGTTTCATCTTCTCTTTACACCTTATCCGATTTCAATACAAAGTTGGTTGTGAAGGCAACTGGCCTCCAGGCTTCAACATCCTACACACTCACTGTCTTGGTGAAGAATACTGTCAATGGAGTGTCAGCGTAATATCAATAAACTTACTCATTTACAACTTCAGCCCCTCCCACCGGCGGATCAGTATCCATCAACCCTTCAGTTGGTTACGTCAATCAAACCACTTTGACAGTCTCTATAACTAGTTATTATTTATCTATAGTTGGTCGAGCAGCTCCCCTCCTGTCAACTTTAAAGTCTGGTCTACCACTAATGCAGGTGGCAGTATGACTAACTAAGCTCTCTCTGGCTGGGTTCAAAGCACAAACACTTTCTTATGAATAACTTAATGCCATTTATATAATAATTTGTTTCAGATTCATTCCAAACGACACCTATCCCTATCTCATATAGATATCAGACGGCTCAGGAGAATCAGTCTGGGTTAAGAATAGTCCCACCGTCACAGTCTAGACACAATCAACTACTAATCTCCTTTCTCAGCTGATCTCTATGCAACAAACTTTGCAAGTAATCTTGGACGATGGCTCCAGCAGCTATACCTCAAAGTATAACTAGCTTGCTAGCTATGCTCAATCACAACTTAATACGAGCAACCCATCTCTTTCAAGCTCTGATCCCTCTGTTTTATCAGCTATGACAGCCACAAAACTTACCTTAGTAAACTAACTGCTAAATGACACAGCCTCGCTACAAGTAGAAGGACTTCCAGAGACTGATCAGACGGCCATCTCCTAAGGAATCTTCTAAGTATTGACAGTTATTCTATATGATAACACCACCTTAACAATGGAGACAGCCCTCAAGTCAATCAAGATAGTTAACACTATAATGGCTTAAGATTATTTGTACAAATTTCATGTGAGACATATTTTAAAGATGATCAAACTGTTCAGTCTTTGATGAGAGATACAACATTCTTAAATAACTATGCAGTGATTCTTGCCGGTCTAATGAAATATCAAGAACAATATCTAACTGTCGCATCAACTTCAAGAAGAATCCTAGTAACTGATTAAGAGCAGCTCACAAACGCAATCAATCTCATTTTATATCTTGAAACTTTTTATTTTTTTTTATTAGATTAATTATCATGAGCTCTAATCTTGAAAATCAAATGTGCAAAAGCGTAGTGGAAAATTCAGCTCAGTCTAAGATTAGTACATTCGTCTACGATTTAAGTGTTCAGAAGTTCTCGATGGATACTCAAATTCAAAATTCACTCTTTGACTATGCTGGTGACTAATCATCGAATGCCTACTTTAACATTAAATCAATCGCATCTACATTAAGAAAATTAATATGATTAAATTTTAGTGTGTCTTTTTTATTATGCATTAAGCGGCCAATCAACCTCTATCCTAGACTAATTCTGTATTATCCAAACGTTTTCAAGTATTCAATAACCAGTAAGTGAAGATCTGCATAGATACTTTTAAATGAGAAACTTGTATATTATGCAATAATTATACATAGGATAATAACTGATTTTCTAATTCAGTACGATAAGTGCTGTTTTAAGAAATTGATTATTAATTATATTCCTAAAATTTTACTTTTACTTTACTTTACTTTACTTTATGCAATAATTATTTACTCTTCTCTTTCCGGATCCTTCAAATTGTTGAATATGAGAACTATGCAATCATATTCTCCTCTATCGCTTATTGCACCATAGGATACAGTCCAAGTTAGCATCCAAGTAAACCCCCTTACTTTCCTAAGCAATCAAACAGTATGCGCAGTCTCAACTGATAGTGAATGGAGTGATGAAAACTGCCTAACGGAAGTAAACACAGATACTGTCTCTCTTGATTGTAAATGTCAACTAGCTTCATCAACAACATAGAACTTTTAATATTTTGTATCTTAAAGAATAATTCTCACTTGAATTTATATTCTCTAGTCAACAATCTCTCAAGAGAAAAAGGTGCTGCCTACAGCTTTAAAGCTTTGCCTACTGATAGCGATAGCGGAGTAGACTCCTCGCTTGAAGTAGATTCTTCTTACTCTTTCTTAATGATGGCAGGCTTCTAATTAATTCAAACATTATTATTTGTCTTCCTGGTTTTGTTAGCTACATGCTTGCCTGCACTTTCAATAATCCTTGACAAGAGAGATAGAAATCAAGCCAAGGCGAAAGGGCTAGATAAACAGACTTTAAGAGTAATTGAACGATTAGCAAAGCTTACAGATAAACCTTAGAAGTATTTAGAGATGAGAAATGCAGAAATCTAAGAAATCATGCTTGGGTTTAGCATATAATAATCTCTTCTGATTAAATTTCACATTTATGATCGGGTTGAAATCCTCTTTCTCGTTTACTCTTTCAGAAACCCATCCCATCTTTGGCTTACTGTCCAGATTTTCATTAGAGCAGCCTCGTATCTTCCGTTTCAGCACTTTCTTGCTCCAGGTTTCTTTATTCGCCCTTGGTCTCACCCTATTTTTCTCGTCTAACTATAGATAAGGAGAACAAAGAATGGATAATGGACTCGACTACAGCGATATTCAAAGTGTAGTGATTGCAGGAGCTATCGGTATGATCTTCTTAATTGAGGCTAAATTCATCACTCGTTCATTTGAAAGAAGAGTCACATCTTAAAGGACTAAGGCAAATTTCTCAGCTGTTGAAACTGATAGAAACTTGAACAACAATTAAACCACTTTCCTGAAATATAAGAGCTTTTATATTGGGAGATATAGTTTATCAATCGAGCGAAGAGAGACTTAGATAAATCACCCCTAACAAAGAGCAGAACACTCAACACTAAATTCTCCAAGAGTATCCATCTCAAACTATGGAGAATTAGAGGCCTGCTTTACCGCTTGTCCTTGACTCACCTATTGACAAATCCTCTGAGGAAATAGTAATTAGAAATTCTTGCCAAGGCCTCTTCATTATAACTATCCTTGTTGCTTATCTTGCATGCATTGGTTCTGTAGCTCTAAGTTTCCTGAACGCAACTTAAATGCCAATAGCAAATTAATACTGTCTGATATCGAGTTTCTATATCGGCTTTATCGGCAGCTTTTTAATCACCAACATGTTTAAGGTGATTTTCAACGCAATCTTCCTACCAATTCACAGTAAAAGCTAAGGCACCTGCTCACGAGTTGTATTGGGATTCCTCTTAGATAAAGAAGCGATTGAAAGCTACAGAATGCAGATTCTTGTAAGAGAAATACTAAGAACTCAAAATGTAGCAAAATAGGATAAGTCGTAATAGCAACTACTTGCTAAGCCTTAAGCTGAAGAGGTTGTTAATACGCATCTCAAGTCGAACACAGTTCAATAAAAGTGAATTGGTATTATAAATAAGCTTTATTATCTTCAAATCTAATCTGCTAGCGAAATCATAGATAGGGATTAAAACTTCAATGAGGCCCTATCTTTGAAGAACGCTAACAAAACTTATCAAAGTCAAGTTGCAGATAAAATTGAAGAGTCTCTTAACAGCCAAGAAGATTAAAATGCCAATTCAATAAGCATCCATTCAGATCACGAGATTTAGCTTGCAACTCTTTTTCTTTTTAGATGGAGAACACTTCTTTGGAAAGACCTCTCTCGCCAATTAAACATCGCTCAACTCTGAAATCAACTCAGAGTAAAAGGAACGAACAGCGCTCAAGTGACTTGTTTGACTGCGATGTCAATTCGAGTATAGACGCAAGAGCAGAGTCCATGGAGTCAGTGGGCTTACCAGACAATGGAAATAATAATCTGAATATCAAAGGCTTCATGCGGTTTTCTTAGAATCAAGAAATGAGATAACAACAGGAGAGCAATCATCTAACACCTTTTTTATAATTCAAGATTTTCACTTTAAATTTTGAATGAGGACCTAAGTCAATACGCTAAAAAGTAGAGCAGACACTCCTTAACAACTTCTGCAATTGGACAGGAACTACAAGAGCATGAACTCTCTTTCGCATCATCCTTCTTAAAAGCTAGCAAGATGACTGTGTAAATTCAAAGTCAGCCTAATTTCAAGTGAGTCACAGATACTCTGTATTATTTAATTCATCTAATTAAAATAAGGCTTGTGTTTTTTTCTTTCTCTGTATTATTGATAATGAAGATTTGAAGCATTAAGCCTTTTAAAACATTCTATATAACGAAGCTAGGCCAAGAAATTAAAACATCATATAGTGCCTCTTTATATATTGATTAATATTTTAATTCGTTTTCTTAACAGCGATAGAGGAAAAATAATTCTTATCTTAGATTAAAATAGAACGATTAACTTTTGTGTGATATCTTTTATCTTTATCTTTAATTGAAAATGGAAAGTTCAGCCTAAAAAATGAAAGCCATCAAAAATTTTATGCTCTCATATAATTTCATTATATTGAATCATTCAACAGCAACCAGGTGGTGTAGATACTTTAGAATTCGGAGAAGTTGAATTACCTCAGCCGAAGGAAAACGAAATCTTAATCAAGATTGAGTACTCCGCCCTCAACAGAGCAGATATCTCACAGGTAATTTTTAAGTCAAGTCTGATATCATTTTGACCAAATCATATTCTAGATTTACTTTAAAACGTTATCAAGTTTTAATGATTATCTAATTTATTAGGAATTAATTATCCCTAAGCATATAATACTTAATCGATTTAAAGTAATTCACAGGCGTAACTCCTTGATCAGTTGTGCCACGTCATTGTGAAAGCCCACACTCAGAAAATTTAGTGATGACGCACTACCCCCTTTTATAGAGATGGAGGAGGATCTCTACGTGGTTTTTCCCAATCTAGCTTTTGAGTCGCCCCGTCCCCCGGTTTTCCCCAGAGGTCACCGAAAAAACTCATCGTCCATTGCTGATCAGGCCGGAAATGGGAGGAAAAAATAGCAACCGGAACTTACCCAATTAGTGGCTCAGATCTGACTGATGGCGGTAGGTGATCGCTATTAACCAATAAGGCAGTACTTTCTCCCAATAGTCTTGCCTCGGCGCAAATCACCCAGTGTCTGCTCGGACCGAGTATGCTCGCCTCGACCTCAGCAGCTCCACCACCGGTTTCCCTTAGCGGCTTTAACCACCAACATTGCTCCGGGTCATGGCCCTACACAGAGGCAGGGGTCAACTAATCTAGGGCCAATGGCAGATAGGACTACCTCGCGATGTGACAGACTCTCGTACGGGTTCAGGGCTCACCTCAAACCACGCGCCCCTAAAATAGAACACTTACCTTCCTGATTGGTGGACTACCAAACTAGAGAGCCACCAACTAGAGCCCACCTGAGTCACCCGGACTCGGCCTACGTTCCAAAGCCCCGTCGGTTCCGTCTTGAGCAAGCCCTATTTAGTAACTTTCTAATTTAATAATTTAATGATTATAATGTAGAGAAAGGGATAATATCCTCCACCTCCAGGGGCCTCTCCAATTATGGGTCTTGAGGCTGCAGGATATGTCATCAATGATTTGAGTGAGCTTGAGGGAGAAAAGTACAAATCAAACAGAAGAGTCATGGCTCTGCTTAACGGCGGAGGATATGCCCAGTAAGATATTTCAGTGCTTTTGAATTACATGCATCTTACTATATTCTTTTTGAATTTTATAAAATAAATTTTAATGAGTAATTTTTAAACTGAATAAAATTATAATATACATTTTATTTATTCTTTGCTAAGCTGGTTTGAATAATTGTTTGATAGGTTCGCTTCAGTACACAAAGATCATGTGATAGATATCCCCGAGTCTTTGTCATTCGAACAGGCAGCCTGCCTACCTGAAGTTTGGTGCACGGCCTTCTAGATTTTGGTCTTGATTGCTCAAATCTAACCCACTGATACTGTTCTTGTAAAATATGAAAAATTACAATTAGAAAATACACAAATTATTTCCTTTTACATGCTGCAGCTGCAGGTGTGGGCACTAGCATGATCTAACTTGCTAAGAAATACGGAGCCACGGTCATTGCAGTTAGTTCTTCAGATTAGAAACTCCAGTTCTGCAAAGAGTAAGTAGTTCATAAAGTAAAAGAGAGAAAGAGGGAGTGTGTTTCATAAATCCGCTTTCTATAGACTTGGAGCTGACTTCTTGATAAACTACAAGGAGAATCCTGATTTCTCTAAGCTTGTGGGGAATACACAAACGGCAAAGGAGCCACGATCATAGCTGACCCTGTCTGTGCCTCAAACTTCTTCTATGTACTTTAAATTTCTCAAATTCAACCATGCAATTTAGAACATTGACTCTCTTACAATAAGCTAAGTTAGATTTTATGTTCAATTCTTATATTTTGATCTTGCCATGGATGGAAAGTGGGTGATATATGGATCACTGGGCGGAATGCAAGTAGAAAAGCTCAACATGGGTCTCCTCTTCAGAAAGCGAGCAAATCTTCACAATACTACTCTCAGGAATAGAAGCGTCGAGTACAAGAGCAACCTAGTCCAAAGACTTAAGGCTGAGTGCCTAGAGGGTTGGGTTGACGGGGCACTTAAGCCCATCTTGGATAGAGTCTATGGCTTTTCTCAAATCAAGGAAGCTCATACCTAAACCAAATTTCCGAATATAAGCTAAGATATTACCAATAAATTTATAGTTTACATGGAGAGTAACGAAAGTATAGGCAAAATTCTGATCAAGTACGATTTGTGATTTCAAAAAGAAAGCTTAATCAATTCATAATTTCATCATTAAAGCTTAAATCAAATCCCTTCTAATAGCAAGGATGAAATAGAGGACCAATTTGTAAGGAAATTAACTTTCATAGTGATCATTCATCAACATCGAAATCAATCTCTTTCTATTTTTCATATTACTACTATAGTCTAGCAAGTGCTTGAATATCCTCCCTTTCTCTCTGGAGATTGTAATTATCTTGTTCATTTGAGTTTAACAAAGGCTTTCTCTCTTTACTCTATATCTTATTGCTGCCTCTCTCTTAGTTAATTTTGATTTCCTCAACTATTTCTTCTCTTTCATATTATGAGTTTGATAGATTGGGCTGCTTTTATTCTTGATTGGGAAATTTGAAAATACTCAAAGGTCCTTCAGGCACACTTTGGGGAACTTAGCTCTGTGAACGAGGGAAGACCTAGGTTGTAGGATACTGATAGAAAAAGTTATTTGCCTTGCCGACTACTTGCTGGAATCCTGAGGGAGTGCCAAATGCTCTAGTATCCTATCTCTGCTCTTATAGCTTGAGTTACCGACGCTGCATGCGCCAGTTCTACCTTTTGAAGGTTATACAAGATACCAGTACTGCGAGAAGTATCACTCTTAAATAAGTGACTCTAATGTATTAAGTGATTAGAAATTATGAGTGTCACGAACAAGAATGTGCCGACGAAGATGATAAGAAAGATAGCCCAACCTGGGACTGCTGAATTGCAAACTGAGTTGTCAGAGGAGCAAAAGCTTATACTTGTATCACAGCAACTGTAAGTGCATGCTTCGTTGTGAATGCAATATTAGGCATTAGCTATTCCAAGCCCCATTCTTTGATAGGAGAATGTTTACTCGTTTTCTTTTGAAGAACTTAGAGAATATTAAGGCAGCTGGAAATCTAATCCAGCAAGGAGCAAAGTTGCTATTTTGACAAATTTTAGTGTAGATCTGTTGTCTTATCGAGATTTTATTGTACTTTTATTCTTAGTTTGCATTCTTCCTTCCATTATACAAAATTTGATAATTTATTATCTCATCTAAGATAGATTACCTTTAAGCCTATGATCATGTATGCAAATAAAGAAAATTAGTATAATAGCGATGATAAATATTCTATAACTTGCGAAACTCACAGCTATTATTGTTGTTGTTTATAATTTCTTCTTGATATCTCTGCCTCCTCTCTTCTTTAATTTGAGATTGAGAACGGGGGGCAAATTAAAATATTATAGTTTTTCTTCGGTTGATTACGGTTGTGAGTGTATAATTTAGATTATAGACAATTTCGCTTTAGAATTTTAATTTTCAGAATTAATACATAAATCATCATCATGAATATCAATTTGATTGCCCAAACTTATCAATCTCAAAACTATATCACAATTTAAATAAATTTTGATAATAAATAAACTAAGAGCGAACAAGGAGCATTCAGCAAATCTACTCCCCGAGTGAGAGCGAGCAAGGGCCTTCACAACAACAAAGAGAGATTGTGCAGACCATTAAAAACTATAACAGAAAGTCCATTCATGAGTTCATCTTCATCTTTCTATATAGTAAATAATCTTAGACAGAAAATTTTTAGGATATTCTGGCTTCTCTCGGGTAAATTAATCACATTTACTAATGAGTTATACTTTTCTGTGTAAATTGTATTTGGTGGAGTGCTAATAGAAGGAATGATAAATAAGGACTTGGGGGAAGAAGACTTGGTCGCAAATTTGAATGTGACTTCCTCCTTCACGATATTCGTGGATGTGGTCTTCTTCATGCTAACATAGAAAGCATACGAGCTGCATCAGCTGTTGATTCAAGTGCTGTTCCTGAGGCGCAGCCTCTTCGCCATCACATTTCTCTCTTTCCAACTGATGTCCATGGGCTTAATATTATAATTACACATAGTAAGGATGTGTATGGTGTGTATATTTTGTCGGCTTAACAAGTTACTTCGGAGGGTGCATCTGCGTGAAAATTCTCAGGAAATTACCCACTCCAAAAAGCTACTACTTCACTGAGCTCGTTGCTCTCTTCCTCCTACTGAGAATAAATTCAAATGAGTTCTTATTTTTAATCTCTTACTTTATAATTTGAGAGTGATCCTTCACTGTTTTAGCATAAAACGATAGTGCTCCTTCTTCAAGTGGCAGTTGCCTAAACTCAAGCACATTATTGAGCTGCCTCATTCAAGCCTCAACTAAATACTCACACTATTAGATCTTTACACACTCATTATATAGTAGAGTTTGAAAAATTAAGATCAAGATGAAGATTATTTGGAGTAGAGAGAGCAAATGCACGTTGAATTGATGGATAGGTTGCCTCTGGTCTCACATGCACAAATTTGCCGCGATCAAGATATGAAGGAGCAAGTCTGCATCATCTTAAAATAACATCATTTAGCTTTAACTTATAACTATTATATACATTTAACTTAATTAATCTGCTTGGGAGATATCTTAGGAGAGAGCCCATAGAAGCAGAAGAGTTCAGAATTTGATGAAAAAACTAAGAACATAGAAGACAAGAATAATTAAAAATCAGAGATAGTCAAGTTAGCATGCTACTTAATTTAAATAATTATAGAATCACTGTGAGCTAAGATTTTATAAGAAGCATGCTCTTCGAAAGCAAACACTCTCTACCATAAGAGCTGTCTCTCGGAGTGGCTTAAGATAAAGCCAGAGTGCCCTCTCTGTCGTAATGTTGACATCATCAACACACACGTGCTTATTCCAGCTACTGGCTCTTCAAAAGGGGATGAAGATTTGAGTGCCTTCATGGGAGTTCCCTCAAAATAAGGTCCTGGTACAAGAGGCTCCTTCACCTCCACAAATGTGGGTGTTTCAACTATTTAGAACTTGTGTCCTCGTTTAATTATTTAAGGGACTATTTCTTACCAAAACAGAGGAGGTATGAGTAATAGAGCCAGAACAGAAATTGGTTAAGCAAGTGAACGACCAAGCAGACTAAGGCTCATATTTAGAAAATTATTCGGTGGTCGTCAATCATTCAAAAATATAAAGATATTTATGTAAAATTTTAGACTTTTAATCACGAGTTAACGTTCAAAATGATAACCTAAGAATTTAAGCTTATGCAGACGTATATTAGAGTGAATCTAAGCCGCATTTTAAACTTTCACATTATAGGTTTCATTATTTAAATCTCAGGACAATTCTAGTGCTAACGGACGCTAGCCAAATTTGGAATTAAATTCCTAGCCTCTTGATTATTAAGGTGGCTTCCTTGAACCACCTTCAATCATAGGTGGCAGAAGATTTTAAAGACTTAACAGCGATAGGAGGATGGGAAACTAGGCTCTTATAATATGTATATATGAGTATAGAAGTTATATTTTTTAATTAAGGAATTCGCTTTGTCATTTGTATAAACAAATATTTTTTTTATGGCTCTTTTGAGGGAGGGATAAGTAAGCCGAACTTACAACCTGCGCTCTTCCCAGAATAATGCCTCTAACAACAATAACTTCGACAGCCACTACTTTCAAATGATGAGGTTTTGAATTGCAAACCAGCAGCCACAAGTATAATCCAAAAACAACACCATGAACATTTAATCACACTCCATTATTCTCTGAAAAGCTAATAATAAAAGATTAAACACCTAATGTCACTCAAATTTATAACCTTAACTAATTAATTTTATAGTTTATCATTTTATTAAGATAAATGAAGATTCAAGTATAGAAAAATAACTACCACTGTGAAATATATACACTTAAAACTAAGCAGATAACCAACTCTAGTAGTAGCAGCTTAGCTGTTTATAACTGTCAATAAAATTTTAAGCTATATTCTTAAGTGAGTAAGGAGGTTTTACTTCCAACTCACGTTTAAATGTTAACTCTTTAAGAATGAATGAAAGAGAGAGAAACGCTTCATTAATTTTATTCAACCCTCAAATTTGATGAGAAATGGCAAAATAAATCCATAAATTAAGTAGTAGATAGTGTACAATGTTGAATTTATATATTAAACATCTTTTTATTAATTTAAATTAGAAATAGAATTTAATAATTACGCATTTAACTGTCTTGTACATGTCCTACATGATTCTGAGATATAGCCTATAAATTTCTTCTCATCTTTCCTTCCCAGTCTCGGCTATCCTTCTTCTCCAGCAGCACCAGAACCAACTTCCAAGTCTAAGTTCTTGAAAAAAGTGGCAGTATGGAAAATTAATTACGGGACTACAATAATGATAGTCTCATATCCTAATTAATTTAAAAAGGTGAATTGTGCAAATTAAAAATGCAAATTGTATTATGAGTTATATATTCCTTATGTTTGCATGAACTCCTTTTAAAGAATAGAGTTCAAAAAGTATAAGAAGTTTGCTTATTAAAACTTAAAGTCATCACAAGTTCTGTTGGAACTCATCTTCAAATATAATGTCATCGGCTGCTTCAGCCTTCTTCTTTACATTGTGCAAAATATTGCTCTTGGCTATCTAGATCCATTTCTTGATGACTCTGCGCACGTGTGGTTTCTTTATATTCCTTTGCACTATGACATTATGAGCACCCACGTTCTTCATAGCATTCTCAGTTATCAAGTTAAACAGTTCGTTGTCCTTCTTCTTCAAAGTCTGCGCCTTCAAATAAATCTTAGTTAAAATTTCGCTTATGATTCTTTGATTCACTTCAAATTGTCTATGTAAGCGCATTCCATACAGAGCGTGACAAATAGCTGATGTCTGGCGTAGAAGCGTCTCCAGCGAGCCTTGGTGAAAGGCAGTCCCATCATTTGGTATCTGAACTTCTTGACTACGTCTTGGAAGTTTACCTTCTGAACTACCTGCAGTCTAAATTCTGACTTGCAGCGCTGACACTTCTGCTTGAGCTTCTTCATCACTATATCGGACACCATCTCCTTCAAACGAATATTCTACTTTGCATAATCAAGCCACATTGCAGCCAATCTCTATACATGGTCATGAGTAATCTGGATGGGGATCTCCCAGTTGTAGACAGGCAGATCTGAAATTGAATCGTCTGAGACTATGATGTCCTACCCGTCAACTCCCTCCTGCTTTTTATTGTAGGGCATCAATTCCAAATCTTAGGCTATTCTGTCTTGCTCAACTCTCAACTTGTCATCGATCTATTCTGCGTTGACTGCTCTCTGATATATGTCCCTTAGGAATGGCAACTCAGGTCCTGCCTGGTTAATGTAATTCTTTCCTCCAAGGATGACTGCTATGTTGTGGATGATCCACTCTCTGTTGTGTCTCATGAACTTGTGTCTGAAGGGATTCTCTTGGATGTTCTGAATCAGTCTCTTCATCCACTAATAATCTATCTTATACTGCTACTTTCAAATTATAGCTTCATGTTATTGTCCTTGTCGAGTCGGTTGACTTGAGCCACGTCCACCTTCAAGTGGTCGATGTTGCTGATCTCCCACAACTTAACATACCCTCCTAGCATAAATAAATGGTAAGTACTCGTAATGATCAAGCATATTGAGGAAGGGTTTCAAGAGAACTGCTATTCCAACTATCATGACTTAGTAGGCGAGGAGCACTGGGTCAGCGAAGGGGTTGTAGGTCTATCTCAACATAGTAGTGAAGCCCATACACAGCATGATCACACCCCAGGAAGTAAGTGAAACGACATAGTAGTACTGAGAGGAGAAACTCATGTTCTCCAGTGAACGCCATGAGTGGAGAATTGACTTGTCCATCCTTCTCCTTGACATCTAAAAATGCATATTTTGTAATCACTTACTAACTTTTAATCCACTTGTGAGGTCTATTCCTGAATTTATAGTCACAGTAGGTGAAGTAGTCATAGAGTTTGTAGCCGTGTAAAATCTCCAAGATGTGAAGGAGGAACACATCGATCACCATCTGAGGGATGACTATGATAATAGCGAAGATCATGTAGTAAGTCAAGTCGGACTACCTGATCTGGTACTGCTAGGGGATCCTAGTTTCATTTGAGAACAAAATCACATAGAAGAGTAATGAAATATTTTCAATTCACGGTTTCAATTATCAATCTTATTTTATTGATAGAGCACGAAGGGTGTGATGAAAAGTGCTTGTGTGTTACAGGCATATGTTTAAACACTGCCCAGCAAATGCTCCATACCCTCTCCCTTTTCGAGGATACCTAATTTCTTATTACCTTTTTCGTTAGTGTGATACTCGCTCAAATTGATCAGCTGCATTTGAATACTAAAAAGAAGTTAGATCAGTCGGAAATATCTTTAATGGAGAAGAAAAGAGAGAGCTTACTTGAGTTGTCTGCGTAGTACTCGTCTGAATATTCTCTCCACGATTTTAATCTTGGAGCTCACTCTAATTATAGTCTTTTACAGTACGAATTCAAGGTGCTCCACAAGTGGGCCCACATAAGTTCTAGATACGACTACCAATGAGGTTTCAATAAAGTAGGAAATGATAAAGCTCTGGAAGTCATTTGCACCCATAGTCATCACGAAGTCCAATTTCTCATTTTATAATATTTCAAGATAAAATTTTCCAATGCGACAAAGGTTCCTAGTAGAGGAGTGGTCATTAAAGCTTCTCCCATAACGATTCTCATAATAACTAAACAATACAATAAACAATTGTGAGACTACTAACCTTATTCAAGAATGATGTCTAGGAAAGTGAAACCGACTTGGAAGTAGAGAATATTTTGACCAAAGATCTGCGAGTATGAGAACTCCATCTTAACCATCACAAATAAGGAGATGAAGAAGCAGTTTATATAGTAGTGCCGACGCTTCCAATCGAGGGCGCTTCTAATGTTTGTTTCATCCTCTGGTAGTTCATCTTCATCATTGGCAGCTCCTTCACCTTCATCTTCGTCGTTATCTTCCAGTGAGAGTTCTAATTTTTCCTTAGCAAGTCTATCTCGCATGTCGTCTATGATCTACTCTTGCTCTTCGTGTGAGGGTTTGGGAATCAGGTTGTGAGAACCATAAGTCAGGAATACAACTATAGATAAGCAAAGTTAATTTCAAAGATTGTAGAGTAGAAATAGAAACTTACAGCCAATGACCATGAAGCCAAGTCCGAGTCTTCCAGCTCTGTTGCTGGTGATGTCGTCTGAGGAAAGTTAGTTGCCCAGGTTGGACCAATCATTTTGGATGTCATCAAACCAAGTCTGCTGCTGCAAGAATCTTAGCAGTCCCGCAGTGATCAGAGCTGGTATTGTAGCCAGTAAAGTTAAAAATAAGGAGATGTATTAATTAACAAGAAAGCATATACTCAATTTTTAAAGTTCCTATTGCAGGAGGTCTGAATATAATTAGTTTACTATAAATATGTTTAAACCTTATAAGAATAGACTCTTCCCATATGCTTGAATCTGAGGGAGGGAGGCTTCTTAATCTTTGAGAACTGCAAATTCACAAGCCAGAACATGACTAGTGCTAACATCAGTACTATGGACACGAAACTGAAAAGCAAGATTTTAATTTAAGACCATATACATTTATAAATTGAATGGACCCAATTTATTTAAGATGTAGATGGGGATTGAGAACTGGAAAGTGTTGATGAGATCGAAGTAGGAGAGAGCTTTGTAGTTGATGCGCAGTTAGTAGTATCCAGTGTTTGACACATTGAGGTCTGAGTAGTTTTGTAAGTTGACTTCTACTTGAGAGAGACGCTTCAGACTCTTCTCTTCTTCAATTACTTTAATGGTCATTTTTCTTTATGAATCTGATTTGATTTTCTTGGTAGTAATAGATATTGAGCTCTACGATGGTTGGGATGCCAGAGGAGCCTGACTGAGGGTTGAAGGTGACTGGGATCAAGAAGTCACTGCCTGCCTCTATCTCTGAGATATAGGCTGTCTGAGGATTGCTGTCTATAAACAAGTATTAGCAAATAGAACTAGGAAATAAGAGAGTAATGAGCTTACCGTCTCCGTTGGTTTATCTGAAATCATTCTCACTGATGGGATACTGAGTCATGTAGAAGAGATCTGTCTACGAGGAAATCGCATAAACTTATTTGCTATTCTAGTCATGAATAAATCGTTATAATTGCTCTTTGGTGTAAGTTTACCAACGAGTGGAGGTGGAGATGGTTGAACCCAGCGGCTCATCGTACATGCAGTTGAGTTGAATGTTGCATTTGTCTGCTATAGGGTCCAGTCCAGATGAAGGGATTGGGTTCACCACTCTAATCTCATCATAGGTCTTTTAAACATCACTAATTTTAAATTGCCAATAGGTGGGCAAGGTGCATTACGAATTGGTAAATTTATTTAGTGAAATACACTTGTAAGATAAATTGTATTCGAGCAGGTCGTACAGTATGATGTTTGAGTCATAGCCTTCACAGTTACTGAATCAATTATACTTGATATAAAAATGAAATATTATATTTATGAAGAAGGGAAGCCAAGGCATGATTAAAGCGCTGATCTAGTTGCTATCCCAAAAGGTGGAATCGTACACATCCTTATCGAGTGTCTTCCTCACAGGGGTGGCTCCGTCCTCAGCCGTAGAGGCAAAATTCAGAATGAAGTTGGGGTTTGTAGCCGGGTCAGGAGCGTTGTAAGGTATAATTATATAATTAAATTAACTACTATAAGTTTTTAATTCCTTGAAATATAAGGTATGGTGATGATATTGCTGAGTTGGGCCGCTCCTATCAGCACTCCCCAAGTCAGATTAGTGAACATGGTCTACCTGTGAGCGTTGTAGAATTCTATGTAGGCTTGCTTTTTGACTAGTTTCAAATAGGGCTGGAAAAGTCCATGGTATAAGTAGATCCCCACCTTAAACTATTGCCAAATATAAACCCGAATCAATAAATATCCTTAAATTACAATCCACTTTTTATAATCTACTTGTTTTTATAATAGATAGCGCTCTGCTACCAGTTAAAATGATTGCATTAAGATTACTGTTTTTAAGTTGAAGACCTTAATCCTCATGACACCTCGCTTGTTAGTGATAGCCGTGTTCTAAATAGAAGAATGAGAATATAGTTTATAATGGGAAGTTAAATCGATCACCATGATCAGTATTAAACTTACATCTATGCTGAAGTAGTCTGGGAGAGATACTAGCTGATTGGTAGCAGAGTCAATTATTACTATAGCGTAGTGACTATTCACTAATCCCATATACTTTATAATTTTGATTTATGATATAGAATTCTTCTATTTTTACTATACTTAAATTGTAGACAAAGAGTTTGGGTAGTGCACTGAAATTAAAAACTATCAAGGCTGTCTAAAGTGGGTAGAGACTAAAGTCATCCAGGGTTTCGAGTATACAGATAAAAAATTCTTGAAGTGTTGTGAGTATGTTAGTGTCAAATTTATCGAACTCATCCATATCACTATCATTGGATGCCAGACTCTAAATATAAGAATTATAAAATAAAGCGCTCTAATTTATTGATTTAATAGACTCTAAAGAGCAAAGATAAAAAAGGAAATAGTAAGTGTGAGGGTCTTACTCTGTCCTTGATTGCGAGGGAGGAATTGTCCAAGGTCTACTTGATTGGATCCACTATGCTCACTGGTCCTTTCGCATTTGGCTCCAAAATACACATTCCTATGCAAGATGCCTGTCGAGCAGCTGTAGTCGTCCCCAATCTAACATAAAAATTATTTCTTGACTTATTTTTTATATTATCATGGTTTTTATTAATGAATGGACACTTCAAAGCAGTAGAGTTGGTTGCAGTATCTAATAAATAATAAAGGATACTGCTCGTGTAATTGAAATTCCTTACACTATTAGATCATGTAGGCTCGGTAGGCGTTTATCAACTCCTCAGGCAGCACAGAGTCCTCTGCGCAATCTACCTCATTCTGAATTGTGGCCACATACGCTTGCCTATATTTATAAAGCATAGATATAGTTACTTTTTTTATTATTCAGCCTTGATACGATGTAAGTTGCGTTGAATTAAAAATAACTCCACTCTTCAGATCTTTACTATATTGATTCATTGATATGCTGTTGAAGTTGTATTTGAAAATTTGCCACTGCATGTCGTCAATCAAGCTCAGATAAACCATTTTAAGTAATTTATAAATTCCCAACCATATACTCTCTAAAGTTTAGTATCTCTGATTTCCTTGATACTAAGCCAACAGTGTTTTAAAAAGCATATTTCAAAGCATTCACTCACATATACATATACAACTCATTTAACGTTTTATTGGTAGTCTTGGAAATATTGGCTTGTATTTTGGCGAGAGTTGCCTGCATAGTGGCTAGGTCAGCTTTCTAAGTGGCGATATTAAACTACTTCATGAAAGCTTGAGTCTTCGACACCCACAGATCGATCCCGTCCAAAATTATTTTCTTATCCAGCTGCACTAACCCAGGCTTAAATTTTCTAAGAAAAGATATTATAACCAATTTTAACAACGACAATAATAATCGACTTAAAAATTAACTCTTGCTAAAAAGATTTCAGTTGATGAAAATTAATATTGACTTACCCATCTGTGTCGATGTCTCCAGCAGTTCCAGTGGGACAGTAATAGCCCACTAAGCAAGCGTTCTGATTGAACTTGGTTTTACTGGTGCCACTGGGGCAGAAGTAACCTGCCTCACAAAGGTAGAAGTCCTGTATCTCACTGCTGCCTGTGTCGCAATAGTAGCCAGTTGGACACAAATTTAATCAAAAGAAATATGGATAGAGTGAGAGCAATTCAAATTATTGTACATGGAGTTGGTGGTGGTGGCCCAGCCGCAAGTGTATCCCTCTTGACAGTCAGTTGCGTCAAACATAGTCTTGATGCCAGTGATGCCGCAGAAGTACTTCGGGTCGCAGTTGACGCACTAGTTCTCACTTGTGACTCCAAATTAGTTGGAGTAGGTTCCTTATGGGCAGGGATCGCACTAGGTTTGGCCCAGCTCAGCTGAGTATGTTCCCTAAGGACATATTTCAGGCTCAATCATGGCTGTGGTTGGACACTGATAGCCTATGGGGCACTGCTTGCAAGTAGCTGAGGCAGGTAAATCCTGGTAAGTGCCTGCTCTGCAAGCCTCTTGAGCCTCATTGCCTGTGCCCTCCGAAGTAGTAGCCTGGATCTGCTGGGATCATATCTGACGAATTTGGCGGGCAAAAAGTATCCTTCTTTTAGTAAATCTTCATTTTATAAGAAAACAGAATTCTCTTTTCTTAAAGCACTGTCCTCCTCCATTTGCATCCTAATTTAATCTTGAACTTTAAAAATGATTATCTAGATCCTTTGTACCAGACTAGCAATAAGTACCTCCTTAGCAGGTTTGAGCTGCCTGGGAATTGGAGCCATTAACTATGGGCGTATAAACTCCAGCCAGGCAAAAGGAACCTGCATTGCAAAGATTTGGCTTGTACTACTTCTACACAGTAGAGAAGGTATAGTTCGTATTATATAGGCACGAATTTAATTAAAATTAGGAGATGCTAAAGTTAATTTAAATTATATTTGATGTATTTTATCTCTGTCAAGTCAAAAAATTTAAATTTTAAAAATCCTATTGATCAAACTTAATTTTATTTTAAGAATTATAGTGCTTAATCGTTATTTTCTTTATAATAAACATCTTATCTTATGCTTATTTAAGTGCGATCTTTTCATTTTAATGCAATAATTTTAAATGATTTGTCTTCTCATCATCATCTTTCAGATTCATTGTCTTTTTAATCAGTCGCCCATTCCGGGTCACTATCTTGACTCGATGGGAAGAGTAGGTAACAGTAGATTTTAGATTCATTTAATATAATGAAAATATAGGCGTCTATATTCCAGAGCCCATGCTTGCATTGATATTTATCTGTTTAATTTCAATTTATCAGAAAATGAATTAATTTTTATTAAAATATAAACCGCAATTTTAAATTCATCCTGCCATTAAAGCATTAATTGTATATTTAATTCTCTGTTTATAAATTCGTGACTGTAGAAATGACGCAGTAAGAGCCAGCTGGACAGAGCTATGCTGGGTAGGGGCTTCCTTCGAACTAACAGACATAGCCTGGCCTGCATCTAGAAGGCATCTCTTTAAAAAAATTGAAGGAGAGGACTTTTTTCTTGACCTTCGCTCAAGCAGAAAGAACCAGGTGGACACATCTAGCAGTAGGACTACCCTGTCAGGTTTTAGTAAGTGCCAGGTGCACACTTAAGTGGATCAACAAGTTCCTCCTCCTCGCATTTAGTACCGAGTGGGCACTTGCTAGGGATACCTGAGTAGCAATAGGAGCCCAAGGGACACACATCTATGCCGTTAGGGTCTCTCGCTCCAGTCAGAGTAGCTGTTGCTAACTGATCCACGTTCTGGCCACATACCACTCCGTCTCTGCACATCTGAGGAGAGTCGAACACGCCATAGTCAGCGATGTTTGTCCTTGTTCCCTCTGGGCACCAGAATCCATTAGGACAAGCACTAAAAATTGAAACTACTACTACTAAATCTAATTCAATCAAGCTTTGATGTTGTTTGCAGAGCCAACTTGAGTCTCATCTATCAAAGTAATCTTTAAAAAGAGAATGATAAGTATTACAAACAACCAGAATTAAAAGTGGTAGGTCCTCGGGCAGTAATATCCTTCAGGGCATATACTCAACATGCTAGTAGAGATGGTGTTCACTTAATTGCACACAAATCCTTTATGACTTAAAATAATTTAAAATGACTAATCCTCCTGGACATTAGAAACTCTTAACCATTCCGATCCTGGGGCAGTATTCTCCACTCAAACAGTCTGTGCATTAGCTCTGTCCTATCTTGGAAAGAGTTCCAGAGGGGCACTTGACTGGCTCAAATGTCTCCGTATCTGGGCAGTAGTAGCCAGCTGGACAGATGGTTGCAGCGAACTGAGTGCAAGTATAAGCGTCTGGACATTCGATGACCTGAATCTAGAAAGGAGAAGGCACAGTTGGCAAGAAGTTCTAGCCATCGGTTGAAATGTACACGTAGTAGGTGCCCACATCTAGGCCCTTCGGCATCTAAAAGGTTACTGATTTAAAAATTATAAAGTCAATTTCACTGAAAGAGTAAGCTGATGTCTAGCCTGTGCTTATCGGGACGATTGAGATCACATTATCTAAAAGATATATTAAAGAAAGCATATAATTAATTATCCACTTTTACGAAAAGGATCCCCCCTTCATCAGTGATCAATTAAATTCATCAATATATATATAGAAAATATTTAAGTGTTGTAGTAGAGATTTGTTCCTGTGAGCTAAACGAACACCATCTCATCCAAAGTGTAATAGTACTAAGTCACGTTCAAAGACGTGATTCTATAATTATAACTAGATTTATAAATAAATTTAGAGATTGAAGGAGGTGGGATGAATTACACTGGACACTATTTAGGGAATACCTCACTGAATCATTAAAAAACAATTAGACTCTATTGTATACTTGTACTTATATTTTTGTTGAATCAATGGTGATCTCTATATCAGTTTGGTCTATGGTACTTTTCTGGGGTATTTGGCAATTGACTTGGTCTATACTCACAAAGTAAGCCACATTCGGATTCGTAGCATCAAGATAATTGTCTACTCTGCTTAAAATAAGAAAACCATAGCTATTGTAATTAGGAGTTATAGTTAATGCATTGGAGTTTCTTTGAGACCTCTGTGTACCAGAAGTTCTTTCCGTAAACACTGACTGTCACCTTTTTAGTGGTGTCTGGATCCGTGTAGATGTACTTGGGCTTCGCGAGAGTCAACGTAATCTCAGCATATATGATTACCCTATCCTCAGCCAAGAAGTATAACTCGTCATCGAAGAAAAAATTTGAATCAAATCAAAATAAATTGAGAGTGATATGCTTATAATCTGAAGATCGAAGGTGACTGAGACTTTGACAAAGTCTTTGTTGATGAAAACATACATGGGGAAGCTGACAGTGACTGTGTTCTGATCCACGAAAGTGGCAGTAGTCATGAGGTAGGACCTGAGGCCGTCTGAAGATTCAAACCTCACTCTCAGATGAGTAGTGTCATAGAAATTCGTTCCCTTGATAGTCACAGTTTAAAATTATTATTCAAATTTATTAAAACAT
>JAJKFJ010021204.1:0-21697 GCA_027382625.1 Tetmemena sp. SeJ-2015
CTAAATTTTTCTTTTTTAATTTAGAGATCTGCCTTGTCTTAATTAAGTCTCTTCTGTAATTTTGGGAATGCGTGTATATCATATAAAATAAATCATTAATATCTATTCACTATTTATCTAAGTATATGGGTTATGGGGTTTATATATATATATATATATATTTAAGAGAACTTAATAATTCACCTCATCTTCATTCTCTATTTTGAATTTACCTATTTATATTTACTATTGTAAAGCCATTGAATATCCTTAAGCGACTCCTCAACTATAAAATATTAACTCATCTTAGTCTAATTTGTTGGTTTTTACTTTTACACTTGCCATTCAATCACCGAGAATACCTCTGCACAGCCTTCAGCTTAACAGTCGTAATGGTCGCCATTATCGCTAGGAATTTCTGAAAGTGCCTGCTAAGATGATTTTACAACTTTTTGGTTATTTATCAAGAATTCTTTTCGGTGACTGGGTGGCAGATGGCGATAAAAATTAATAAATAGGTAATCCTTCTGTGAATGCTTTAACGCGCCTCTTTTTGAGATAATGAAACAGACTTATGAGACTGCCATGGCTATAGATATTATCCGTTCAGCCCCGATTTTTGACTACTGGATAGGAAGTCAGCTTATCCAGTAAGTAGCCGCTGTTTTTCGTATATTTAATGAACTTGAGAGAAGTGGCTTCAAACCCATCAATTATAGACATGTTGAAGTCCATGAATTTCCCTACAATTATGGGATTTAATAAAGTAAAATTACTTTTTTTTCAAATTTTCTAGAAATACTTGGCCGACAAGAAGCGCTTACAGTACATATTTTTAACCCAGATGGCAAATGTTTTTCCTCGTTCGTCCAGGCCTTACAGAAGCCAACTGAAAAGTTTTTGAAAAATCGGGGCTGAACGGATAATATTTGCGTAATAATTAGTTTAAAATCACAGAGGAATAACATATTACCTGACTTAGTATTTAATTTTATTAGACTATTAATCTCTCTCATAAATTTTTTAATTAAAGATTTATTTTGATCTTAAGAATACTTGGTAGGTGCTATGGTTTCGAGAAACATCAAAAATTAATTTGCATCCCTAATTAGTTTCATGTCTTTTTGAGAGAAGTATATAGAATATAATAATAGCATTTTTTTTAAATATTTCCCCATTGACTTAAAATTAAATGAGGTCTAGTCTATTACAAAAAAAATTTAGTCTTATTGCCTCTATAAGTGCCAGGTATATTTCTGAAATTTTTATAGAACCATAAGACTAATAGTTTTATCAAATTCTCCAAGAAACAAATAAAAATATAATTTACACTATTAACACTGTCTTGAAAATGTGATTGAGTTCAAAACTATCAAAACTCTTATTTAATAATTTGTAATGTTATTTTATTGCTTACATTTGCAGGAATTGCATTTTCTATTTTATCCAGCATACCATATTTTTCCATGATAATTAAGTAATTGCAAAAGCTGTGCAAATTGGTTTTTGAGTATTTGACCAAATATTGGTTACCTAATTAAAAGTCCTTGATAAATAAGAATAAAGTTTATATTTAATCTTCATAAATAACTCTCAAGGGTGGCACAATAGAAAATTTCAGGACCAAACTAAAGCAATTATTGCAGAGCAAAGGTAATCTCATCGATTATAATTGGAAAGAATCATATGCTCTAATGTTACTCATTGTAGATGTTACCAATTAAACTTTGAGCCATAGTCAATGAAACAAACCACACATTTGGCAGAGAATTTAAGAAGAATTATAGGCTTCCTAATTCTCTGACTGAGCGGCAAGAATTGACTTATCCTTGAAAAGGACAGTGGGCGTGAGCCGAACAGCAAAAGCTTTCAGAGATTTGGATCAGACTTTTTTATACTTAAATATTTGGGTCAATTATATTGGATCCATCTTTAATGGGTAAGCCGAATTTGTAAAGAATTATTTTATAATTTTAAAGTATATATTTATGAGCTGGAGAAGTATTTCTCCAGCAAGTCCGTAAAACTATAGCGTTATAGGGTGAGAGTCTCCATTGAGGTTTTTGTATCGCTCAAGCCAGCCCTTTGCTTGTACTTTAGCTTCATCTAATTAGTTGCTTTAAATTAAGAGCTTGATATACTCTTTAGCTATCTTGTACTTGCTAAACTATAAATAAATTTTTAATATTATTATAATTTTTCTAAATTCGACTATTGGTTAATATAGTTGGAATTTTAATTAAAATCGGCGATTGGTTAAAATAATAAATGGAGAGTTGCAACTTCGTGTCAGTTGAAATCGCAGATTCACCCCTGATCTGCAGCTTGTTCGATAGCTCATTAAAAATTAATATGAGCTTCATCTTTAATCATCTTCGTAGCACCTCTCAACAGTGAGATATGATGTGTGCATTCCTCTTCATCCTCATCGTCATCTTCATTAAAACTTGTGAAGCTTATAACTCTTGACTGAGCCTCCACTTAAAAGTTGCAAGATAAAAAGTTATTAGATTTGATGCTGAATCGAATGGTTTATACTATATTATAAATTGGACACACTTCAACTTCACTGATTATTACCATTTTAATTTAATGTCTAATTTAATTCTCTTTTTTATTAAATTTCTAGCTATAATATATGATGCCTTTATTTAATTTGCAGATTTTTCCCATTTGATACTTTTTCTCTACCTAAGATATAAAGTTCTTATAATAAATAATGCTACCAATTAGAACTAATTTATTTTAGTATGAGACAGCTCAAATAAAGTCTATTTATAAATTAATTCTATATTTAATAAATTATCATATTAATATTATTACAAATATAAGGTCTTTCTAAGTTTATTCAAATGGAAGTTATGTTATTTGAAAGAGTTGTTTATACCTATATTCACATAAATACAAATATTATAATACAAGAATTAATTTAAAAATAGAGATGTCTATTTACTTACTTAAGAAACTTATTCTCTTACTATATTAATAATTTGAGAGATGATAAATGAGTAAATAATTATGAAAAATAAATGTTCTGGCAATCTGACCGATAATGAAAAAAATTAAGTCAGGGCTTCTAGATAAAATGTCCTTAACATCTCCATTTACTGTATTTCAATCATCTCCCTTTACAGAATTTTAAATGTCGTAACCTTTGTATTAAATTTATTTTTCTCAGCCTTCAAGTGTCTCTTGCTAAATGAAACCTCTTAGTTTTCTCTGTGAGCTCGTTGTCTTTTAAGGTGTGGTCCTTTTGGCCAGATAGAAAGGATCCTAGAACGGTGATTTGCATTAAGCTTGAGACAGAAGCTTTATATTTGTGTGACCTGATTTAAAAATGAGAGTCTTCAAAGAGGTGATAGTGAAACAGAGTAAAGAATATGAGTATAGAGGTGTATGTAAAGGGCTATGGGATATACCCATATCTGGGTTAGAGTAGCCCTACTGGGATCTCTGAGGACCCGCTCCATCTTAATGCTCTTAACTTTCATTGGAAAGTGGGAGACCGCAAGTGGCAAGAGATTCACGGAGACAAAAGAGTATAATGTCATAAGATAGTGATGATGCAAATAATTTTAATATATAAGAATAGTCTTTCTTGACGCGAGCCTAGCTCATGAATGTTCATTTACGTTCCATAAAATAGTCAGTATTTAAAATCTAAATCCCAACACTCTTGTATCAATTTTAAGCTGGTTATGTAACGTTTTCTCACGAAGATATTAAGCATTAAAAATAAATTTGAAAACATAACCACAATATTATAGCATTAACTATCTTGGTTGCTATTTCCTTAGCAGATTCAAGCTTTTAATATATTTAATATATTATAAATGGCAATCTAATGGAAATTAAAAAATTAATTATAAATTAAAATAAAAGGAGTCTAGTAGCAGTTGAAGTGTGTCCTATTAATAAAATGATTACGCCATTCACTTCAGTAAAAAACTCTAAGACCTTTTTATCCTTGCAAATTTTGTGTGGGGAAGCTCATTTCAGAGTTCGCAGATACAATTTACCAAAGAGAAATGATTAGAAATTGAGACCAGCGAGCAAATCATATCTCACGAATGAGATGTGCAGAGTCTATGATTTAAGAAGAACTTCCTATTAATTTTTGATTAGCTATCGAAAAAGCTGCATATGTAGGTGATTCTGTTATTTCAACTGCTACGAAAGTACAGTTCCTCATTAATTATTTTAATCAATCACCAATTTTAATTAAATTTTAAGTTATATTCATTTAGTAATGATTTTTAAATTAAGAAATAAATAAATAATTCGTTGGAGAGCATTATACTCCCCTGAATTGAATATATATAAGAGTTTTTGGTCCATAGAATTAGAATTTTAACTGATTAGGTTTAAAAATTAAGTTTCTGACCATCTGACCGTACCGAGGTCTGGGAGAGTATTTGTTAAATATTAATTTAATTTACTAACCATATGACTATTGGTAAAAAAGCACAGTTTGGGTCAGAGTAACCATGTCTCACATAGACATCGTAGCCATTAGGTTTGTCATACTTCCAGTATCCTTCATAGACATCTCCATCAGGATGTGTCGTTTGTCTATGTCTCAGAGGTACCTAATGTCTCGGTCTAGGAGTGTCCCATGACCAGCCGAAGACATCCACTCAGGGAACGGCGGATGACCGAAAGCGGGAGGTTTATGTGAGCCATTTTCTACTGTTAGGACTTTTAGGGGTAGGGTACTACGCTATTGTGAAAACGGCGAGGATTCAACTCTCATTTTTCAAAATTTCCCTGGGGGGATGTCTTGGGCTGGTCAGGGGACACTCCTAGCGAACATTAAACTTCTAAGACAAAAACAAACACACACCCTGAGGGAAATTTCTATGAAGGAACGGGAAGTATGACAAACCTAATGGCTACATTCTAGGGAACATGGCTACTCTGACCCAAATTGTGCTTTTTTACCAATAGTAGGAATTAAATTAATATTTCAAATACTCTCCCAGACCTCGGTATCAAGGAAAAAAATTAATTTTTAAAAAAATTTTTAAAAATTTAAATTTCTAGCCCTTTAAAATTTTCAGGGAAAAATTTTTAAATTATTTTTTTTTTTTAAAAATTTTTTTTAAATCAATTAACGAAAATTTTTATTTAAAATTTAGAGTCAGATCTCAATTTTAAAAGTGAAATTTCTTCAAAATATCAATCTACATCCATTTTAAAGTAAATTTTATCTTCCCCGGGCAAAACTTGCCATTAATTTTAAAATAAAATTTTTCAAATTTTATCTTTTTTAAATTTTTTCAAAAATTTTAAATTAACGACTTTTTTTTAATTTTTAAAAATTTTTAAATTTTGAATTCCCTTTTTTAAGGGGATTAAAATCTTTTTAAAACCCAAATTAAAAATTTTTACCTCCCCTACTTAAAAACGAAAAAAATAATAAAAGTTAAGAACTTTATAAAAAACAAAATTAAAAAAATTAAAATTTTTTAAAATTTTCTCAAATGGAAAAAAAATAATTTTATTTTGAAAAAGTTAAAAGCTTAAAATGTTTTTTTTTTTCTTTCTTTTAATGTTCATTCTTTATAGAAACGGGTAAAAAAAATTTTCAACCAAAAAATTTACAAGCTTATTCTATTGCAAAGAAACCCTTTAAGATTTCAAAAAAAACATTCATGAAATTTTTAAATTTAATTTTAAAAATTTAAAATTTTAAATTTTGGGAAAAAATTTTTTAAAAAATAAAAATAGGATAAATGACAAAAGAAAACAGGAGATAAGATATACTTGTATAAATTAAAAAAATAATATACTATTATTTAGACCAGGTGCTAAAATATTAAATCTTAAAAATAAGTTATTTATCTTATAGCCAGCAATAAAAACTAACTGAAGCAGAAGCAACAGCTAAAAGATTTGAAGAGATATTTCATATGAAGATGAAGAAGATGAGGATGAAGTAAAATTATTGAGCGAAAGAATAGTTGTAAAGTAGAAAAGTTTGAAAATATTAGAGATGGTTCAAAGCCTGATTGATTCAGTTAAGCTAAAGAGATTTTTTAAAAAAATCTAATCAGAAAACAGAGGCCATTTAAATTAACTATAGCATAATGTGTAATAATTTTAGATGAGAATTATTTAGAAAATATTCTAGATTTTAAATAACGAAAAATTTGTTTGCATTTTGAAAGGAGGCATATTTAATGTGAACAGTGATTTGATTTAGAGAAACATTAAAATATGAGTATTCTTCTTATAATTTTTAGACTCATTGTTATTATAGACACCATTAAACACTGTTTTCCTGTTTTCGAATGAGCTAAAACCCTATGTTTGTTATTAGGTAAAATTAAATTTAAATGGATCTGCGAAAAATTCCATGTTCTAGTATATTTAGCTCCTGAAAGTAATTTAAATTTAAAAACATAATATTTTGCAATCCAGGGTTCGCTTAAATAAGTATAGCAAAATATTTTGCCTTAAAAAGGATTGTAATATTAGAAAAAATTAAAAATAAAAGTTGTTTAAATCGAGAAAATGAAGGAGCTTTAATTAATCGCAAATTTCTCTTGATGCTTTTAAAATATTTTACCTTTTACTTTTAGGAGTTTCATGAAGGAGAAATCAAGAAAACAGTTGCATTTTTTTAAAACTTATTATGCAATAAATCCTTAAAATATTTAGGGGCCTTTCCTGACAGTTAAATTTTAAAGATAGTTAGAAAAGTAAACTCCGTAATTTTTAGGGTGTAAATTTTAACTCCTTAATCCAATTCTTAAAAGGGATAATTCGATTTTCTTTTGGTTAAAATTTAAATTCTATATCATTTTCTTAGAGGTAATAATTCTCTATTAAAGTTTTTCATTTTAAGCTATATTTTTATATCTTTTTTAAATAAACTCAAGGTAATCTTAAATTTATTAGAAGAATTTCAAGTAGTAATATTATAAACATAAATTAAGAAGGACTGAAGAAACAACTCGCAGATTAAATTCACAGGAGTAATTGAATTATAATACGCCAATAAAAAAAATAATTTTACAGAGTTGGCACGAGAGCTGGACCGGCCAGTCCGGCCACCACGCCATCACTGCCTCACCAGCACTCAGCTAGTCACCGAGGCCAACCTACACCACCCTGCGGCTCGACCCTCTTGCAGACAAGGGTAAGTCTCTCGATTGCCGAGTAATGAGAGCTAAAGGTCGTCGATGAGTTCGGAGCACCAGCTCCCTCGTCGGTGTGGTGTAGGTTGGCCTCGGTGACTAGCTGAGTGCTGGTGAGGCAGTGATGGCGTGGTGGCCGGACTGGCCGGTCCAGCTCTCGTGCCAACTCTGTAAAATTGCTTTTTCTTTAAATGGAGCTCCATATCGGAGATGACAGACATTATTTATATATTTAACGATAATTTACTAGTTTAAATCACTATTCTTAATAAAATTTAGAGAGAAAAAGTTGTATTTATAGAATGTTATTTATTAAATTCTCTTGGAAAATAAAATTTTATTTATTGCTTTATTTTGTTTTTCGTAATTGGAAAGTTAAATCTGTAATTTAGGAGGAATTAAGCAAAGAAAGAAAAATTATAAAATCATTCAATTTATTTTTATCTATAATAAATATTATAAAGTGAGGTTCCATATCTTCTATCATTTTTTTGAACTTAGCTTATTTATTTAATTAAAGTGCCAATAATAATTAAAAAGTGTTTCCTTCTTTTCAAGGTCCACTTTAAATAAAAATAACTTAGTTTCTGAGCCAGTTAAGTTCTTTTTACACAATTAGCTAATGCATTAAGAAATAAAATTGAGAATATTTTTTTTACACAAATCAAATATATTAAAAATTTAATTAAAATGGAATCAATTTAAAATAACAAAATCAAAGATGAGATTTTATTTTCCATTAAAATTAGTGGAATCTCGCTCAAAATAGAGCTTGTTTAATATCCTTAATATTTTGAATTTAATTTTGTTCTGATGCCATTTTGAAAAGTGCTCTTAGTAAAACTATATTCTTCCTAAAAAAAAGCTGATCAAAGAAATTAGTGAAATCCTCAAACTTTTTCCTAAAATAAGACTTTCAAAGCACTTCTCTGAGGGAAGCTACAGGTATATATGCGAGTCAAGGTTTCATGCCTAGTCATTTGATAATAAATCTGGCTAAATTTATCTTTTTTAACCCCTTCAATTTTAAAAATTTTTTTTTTATTTAATTTTTTTTCAAATTTAAATTTTTTCGGAAACAAAAAATTTAAAAAATTTCAATGGGCCTCTAAAATTTTTAAATTTAAAAATTATTTTGAAAACCGGGGGTAAAATTTTTTAAAATTATCTCGGGAAACTTCTTTTTAAAAATTATTATAAAAATAAATTTAAAAGAATCAAAGGGGTTTAAATTTGGAAAAAGATTTTCTGACCTTTTATTAAAAAAAATTTTTTTTTTCTTTTAAATTTAAAATTTTGAGGGTAATTACGACTCCTATTTAATCTTCTTCTCTTGAACTTGTGTCGCTTATATCTCTTGACTGAGCGCTCCCACACAAAAGTTACAAGGATAAAAAGTTCTTAAAATGCTGAATCGAATGGTCTAATTATGGGAGAGATACGATTACATTACCTTAAATCGTAATTTCAAAAATACACATTTATCAGAGCTATTTCTACTTGCTTGGTATTAGCAAACCACCTTGACTCTTTAAATTCTAATTTGACCTGTTACTCTTTATTTAATTAGGATTTTGAGAATTTACTTTGGCGCTTCATTCTGATTTAGACCTTCTGAATGCTTTTCACTATTAAATTTTAGTCAAGGTTTTAGTATAATTACCTAAAGATGCATTGACGAATACTCCTAGGACTCCTTAAGTCCATTTCACTTCTAAGAGCACTGGATTTTAGCTGAACTGCTTCCTCTATTCGCCCTTTTGCAAATACCTTTTATTACCGCCATCTATACCCTTCCCTATAATTATCAAATTATGTTTGGGAAGGGGGAATAAATATCGTAAACTTTTGCTAAAAGCTAAAAACTTATTTACTTAAAAAGGTTTACTTGTTTTTGGTATTTACCACACATTTAAAGATTATTTTATAACGAGAAAAGTAAATGCGCTCCCCGCCATGCTTTTTTTTCTTTTTAATAAATCAATTTGATTTTTAAATTTTTTATTAATCTAATTTATTCAGTTGACTTTTTTAATAAATTTATTTTAAATTTAGCTATACAAACCCTTTGATCAACTATTCATATTTACCTTTATTATTTAAAATTGGGCAAAATTAAATGTCACTGATTTTTTCCATTTTAATTTAAAATCTCATTTAATTCTCTTTTTCTTTTAAAATTTTTGCTATAAAATATTTAAAACAAAAGGTGATAAGACAATGTAGTATTTTCTTGCAACTGGTCAAGTTTTTTATAGCCGAGAAATAATTAAAAAGAAAATTAAGTTAGATTTAAATTAAAATGGAATAGATCTGTGAGAAGTGAAGTGCCTCAAATTAAAATATTAATTATACCATTTAATACGGCATTAATTCATAAAAGTTATTTCTTTGCAGCATTTTTCGTGGGAGACCTAAGTTGAAATTATAAGATACTCAAATTTTGCTATTTTTTTAAATATATTTAGGTTTTAATATTCTTCGCTTATCAAACTTCGATGCCAAGCAGCACTGCGGAGTTGAAGAAGGAAGAAACTTGTATTAATTTTTGATTGGCGAACGATTAATTTGTAGAATCAAAGGGTGAAGCAATCATTTCAGCTGACTCGAAGTTTTAACTGCCTATATTTTTTTACTTAATTACTGATTTTAAATTAAATTTTTCCCTATAATTTGTTAAAGGTAAAATTTTGAAATTTAGAAGCAATTTAGAAATATATCACGAATGAATGATAAATATACTTTGCATATTATATCAGGCCCTAGCTTTTACTCCTTCTTTCACTTGCACATTTTTATGCATTTTAGGCGCTAATGTTGCTCTCAATCTTTTTCTTAGTATATTCTTAGTTATATCAGATATTTAGTTTTTAGATAAAACTTAATAAGATGATGACTTAATTTTTAATATCCACTGGGCATTTTATTATGGATATCTTTTCATTTTATTGATGTCCCAGTGACATAGTAACAATTTTAGCTTAAAAATAGAGGTTTGTTTTTGGAACTCATAATTCGCTCTCTCCATTGATAATTTTTAAAAATTTTTTGAATTTAGAAAACTTGATTAGTTAATCAATAAGACTACTGAATAAATTAATCGTCAGCTTTTTTAATTAAGACATTGTGATCGAGATAAAGAAAAAGTAGAGTTTAATCTATAGAAATAATTTAAGGTAAGAGAAAAGAATGCTTTCCTTCACAGATGCAACTGTTATTGATTCCTATATTAATTAATAAGAGAAAATAAATTATTGTAATTAAGATTTCCTTATTCATTTAAATTATTGCAATTAAAAAATGCGAAAAATACAGTGAATCATATTGAAAGAGATGACAAAGATAATCGGGAAATCTCAAAATTTTAAGCTATTTTGCAACCTAGTTAAAAGAAAAGATTATGAATAGATTTGGAGAAAGCTCTTGGACTTTTCAGACAAGTACTATAATATTATCTCAATTTCCTAAGAAAATACTTGAATGAACTCAACAATAATTAAATCAAAGAATCTGAAAAATATCAGCATATTTACATAACTGTCTCAAATTCAACAATTTATCTTTAGCTTTCTTGAGAGTTAAAAATATAAGAAAGTTTGTTTTATTTTTCTGAATTTCAGACTTGAAATTTAACACAAGGGGACTTAGTTTAATTAAATATCATTTTCTTTCAAAGATCGCTCTGTATTTTGTGAGATTAAAAAATAATATGATTTTCAATTTTAAAGATAGACAATAAAACTCAAACGGAAGATTAGAAATGAGATTATGTTGTGCTTAATTAATTTATTTATTATGATTAAAATTTAAATGAAAACTAGAGTTAAGCTAAAATAATAAATGAAGACCTGCAAATTGATGGCCGGAAAATTATGAGACTAGGAGTTTAACATTAGGCTAGTTCTATAGCTTATAGAAATAAAATATAGGTTTGATATACAGCCATTAAGACAGGAGGTCTATACGAAAGGAACCTTATGGTTGAAGTAACTCTTAACAAAGACCTCCCAAAGCGAAATTGCAAAATTAAATTTGCTTCTAATTTTTAATGCTATATCGAAAGGTAAAATTTTTTCACGCCATTATCTCTCTTTTAAACTTGTCAATGATTTTAATTTATTATGTTTTCAGCTTTGTTTTTTAAAATTTAAACTGTTTGGAGTGACTGTTGACCTACAGTTAGTGGAGAGCAGGCTGAGTTTCCTAAAGGAGCGTTCCTGATATAGTGGCCTTTTTTTTTTAAAAGTTCTATATTCTCGCTGCCGAAATTTAATTGAAAAACCGAATTTAATAAAATAATTAAGAACATCTCTAAACTTTTAAATTTAACCGGATTGGTTTTAAATTGGTGGATTGGTTTATATTCGGGCGTACCCATCTCTTACGACCGCACCTGAATTTCCACTAATCCACTATCACCAATTCCCCCGCCGTTAATTTAGAGATCAGGTCCACCAGGGTGCCACGGGGTCCAACATGTACGATCTCGCCTCTGAGCGCCAACAGTATCAGGAAGCCGGAGTGTGATCCATGGCCAGTGCGGCGTGCCCCCAGGGGGCGAGGGTTCGAACCCTGCCGGTGACCTCTTAAACCGTCCCTCACTGCTCCTGCCGCTCTACTCATCCTTACCAAGTCCTCACTGTAAACCCCGTCTCACACAGGCACACCGTCTCCGTCACCGGCAGGTTCGAACCCTCGCCCCGGGGGGCACGCCGCACTGGCCATGGATCACACTCCGGCTTCCTGATACTGTTGGCGCTCAGAGGCGAGATCGTACATGTTGGACCGGGGTGCACCCTGGTGGACCTGATCTCTAAGTTTAACGGCGGTGGAATGGGGGATTAGTGGATTAGTGGAAATTCAGGTGCGGTCGTAGAGATGGGTACGCCCGAATAAAAAACCAAATCCACCAATAAACCAATCCGGTAAATTTTAAAAGTTAGAGATGTTCTTAATTATTTTATTAAAATTCGGTTTTTTTAATTAAATTTCGGCGAGAATTAGAACTTTTAAAAAAACGGCCACTATATCAGGAACGCTCCATCAGGAAACTCAGCCTGCTCTCCGTTAACGTAGGTCAACAGTCACTCCATCAGTTTAAAATTTTAAAAAACAAAGCTGAAAACATAATATTAAAATAAGTATTAATTTAATTCTTTTTTTTATATTAATTTCTCAGCTTTCGTAATTATAATCATAAAAAGTCAGGCGTTTAAAAGTTATTTAATTCTGAAATCTAATCTGTTTTAATATATTGTTATTTTAACTTTTAAAGACGACAGAGGATAACCATTTGAGGGATGCTCCGCTTTCATAGCACTTTTACTTAATTTCCATTTTATTAACGGATAAGCTGTTACCAGAGCTTATCAAAGATATTCATAAATTAAAGCTCGAGTAATAATTTAAATATCAGATTTCGAACATCAAGACTCCTCATTAAAAACTATGAACTTTTATGAGCCATCATTCTTCAGTCTTTAATACAAGCCTTTATATTTATGGTGTATTTTTTAATTTCTTTTAAGCTCCACTCTTCTGAATAAAGGCAACTTTTACATTTATATGCAAATTTTGGCATTTGAGAAGATAAATCTTTTTTTTTACATTTTATTTTCTTCTATTGAATTAGTGAATCCTCAAACCCTTGCCCTCTTTTATTCCATATCACATTCTTATTCTTGAGCAGGAGTAATTGCTCTTCAGTTCGATAACTAAAAGAAATTTAGAATTAGGAATCAGATTTATACGAGTATTCCATTCTCTTTAAAATTTAGTATGTTAAATTTTTACTAATATCAATATCAGCTTATGTAGATATTTGCTATATTAATATCCCAACTAAGATAATATCAACTAACAGTTATTTATGATTTCTTTAAAATTTTATAGTCTAACTTGTTGTGAAATTATATTCGAAAGTATAGTTGACATTACACAGAGAAAATTCTGAGTTTTAAGTCTAGATCAAAGAAAAAAACACATTATGATTGAAAGCCTTAAGATCATAGGTGGGAAATTAATAAAAAAAGAGTATTATAATATTTTATTTTTAATAAATTAAAAATATGCGGGAGATGAAGTTTAGAATATTGGGGGTGAATTTTTTACCATTCTATTTAGCATTAAGTTTTAAGTAACTTTGTATCTTTGTAAATTTTTTATAGGTAGTTTGAGTAAGGAGCGAGATTTGCCATAAGCTTTTAAGCTTGGCTAATTTCTTGGTTCAGAGTTTGGACATTAAAATATCTTCATAGACACCACCTATCGGAATTTAAGTATATCAAACTCATATTATAAAGACCTAATAAAAAGACCACATATCAAGCTTCTAGTCTCATAATTTAAAGGCTCGCATTTTATAATTTTGCCTTTATTATTTTAAATTTATCCGATTTTCATTCAAATTTTAAGAATAATAATCTTCTAGCAGCTATAACTTATGACTTTTATATCTTAGATTTCAATAGAGCTAATTTTAAATTCCTCATTATTAATTATTTGATGAGTCTCTTGAAGCTATTTAGTAAAAAACAATTTGTCTGGCACAAAGAGTTAATAAACTTTCTTAATGAACTCAATTTCCACCCAACACGAAGCATGTATTTGAGGAATCTTTAAAAGGCAAGAAAATTAGAATAAATTTTAGCTATAAGGCAGAGAGCCCTTTTAAATTAGGTCTTAAAACAAAATTAACTTTTGCCATTTAACTTCCAAAATACTTATAAATCAATTAAATTCTTCATTTTGAAAATAAATTAATTATATGAAATATTTTAACCTTAATTTTTATAGAGATTTGGATTTTGAATATGCAGAATAGAATCTATCTTGCTCTCATTCTCCATTTGTTCAATTAAGGTGAAAAGCTTTTATTCATCCAAGATGAAAGCCAATATTATTAATTAAATTTAAAAACTTAATTCAATTCAATGATTAGTATTAATATATAGAGCTAGCTAAAAATTAAATATTGATATTGTCCTAAAGTTAAAATAATATAAAATGAGTTTCTCATTTTAAGTTCTCTTCATTATATTAATATTAGAACTTCTTATAGTGCAGAATTGATGGGAAATTTAAAGGTCTTTTCTTATTTAAAAAAAAACTGTTCTAATCTTAGTAGAGTTTCCTTTATTTAATTAGTTTTTATTTGATATATCTCTTAATTTAAATGAGATTTAACAGTAATAGCAGAAGTTAGATCCTAATAACTTTTTGGAGAGAGAGAGAGAGAGAGAGAGAGAAGAGAAAAGAGACTAAACATCATTTAAAACATAAATACTATGATGAAGGACAAGGATTGCAGTCAAAAACACCAAAATTGTGAAGTTAATTTCTGAGATCTTGAAAGCAAACCAGAAGGCACAAAAATGAACACTTTTGACAGCATCACATCAATTTAAGTTAACTAAGTAGTAAAATAACTTTGATCAATCACAAAAATTAAAATAAATTTAATCTACAACTAGAATAAATATATTATAAAATGAAAAATATACAAGGATAAGCAGAATAAACTCCACTAAAGGCCCTAATGAAAATTTGCATAATAATGGGCCCCCTCACGAAAAAACTACTTTTTGAATAGAAGGATCCCTGCTCTTATTCTAGAACCTTGACTCCCTCTTTTTTTTAAAACCTAAAAATAATTATAGAAAGAAATAATTACGAGGAAAAATAACAAATGATAGTTCTATTTCTCATCGGATTGAGCGACCACACATGAAAACTTCGTGGCGAAAATAGTTGAGGATCGATCGTCTGAAATTCATGTCTATTATGTTGCCTCATTTAGCCACAGGTGTTGTGATGGAGTCTAGTTAGAGGGCTTAATTATATGATAATTTTTAGTAAAAAATGTTCGCTTGCTTATTTTCATTTTTAAAGTACTCTATTTATCGATATAAATTAATGATTTTTTTCAACAAAGTTTTTGTTGTGAAACTATATAATTTTTTTAGTAATTCTTTATCTAAATTATTTCTTTAAATTTATGATAGAATTTGTTTTTTTATGAAATTATTTAATAAGAAGCCATATGAGCAGTTAGTTCGGTATTTTCTAGACTATGAAATTAAATTAGATTATCTAATATCATTTGGCATGTCCCTTTTCGAGAGGCGTGAATTTATTTTTGCAATTTTTTGGTCTCGTCTAAGCATACTTAAAAGGTTCTTATTATACTATAAATATCAGCATCTATAAGCTATTGCCTTGTTTATTTTTATCTTCGATAGTAGTCAAAGGCAAACTATAAAAATATATTTTATTTTGATTGATAGCTAGGAGTGTAACCAGTTATTATAGTAGGAAATTAATTTAAAATCTGAGATTGGTAAAATAATATATGGAGGAATACAACTTCATGGCAATTGAGATCTCAAAATTCTGAGCTGATCTTCAGCTTGTCTGATACTCATAAAAATTAATAGGACAGTATCTCCCAATCAATAGATGTGAAGCGCGCTAATTCCCAAACTAAAACTTTTACCTCTGTAATTTGTTTTTGTATCGCTTATATTTTTAAACTAATCTCTTAACAAAAATGTTTCAAGGATAAAAATTTCTTGGAATTTTATGCTGAATTTTAAAATGAAAAATATTTATTTTTAATTTCGGAAAATTTTTAATTTTTAATTTAAAATTTTAATTTTAAATTTTAAAAATTTCTCAGCTTAATTATTTAGGTTTATTGTGACACTTTTGGATTTTTTGATGCGGGTTCAGTCCCCTATTTTAAAACTACTTTCCCCCAATTTTGGTTTATGACTAGTACCAATAAAACAAGGGAATTTTTTAATGAATAAATTTGTCTGAAGAATTTAAAAAAAGGGTAGGCAAGCTTCTCAGGAGAGTAGAATTCCACATACTTAGAGGATCTTCTTCGTTATTCCAAATTTTAGCAAGTCAAAAAGGGAAGTTTTGAATTTCGATTTTATTTGAAAGATTTAATTAAGTGATATCGAATGATAATTTAAGTATTTAAGCTGGATAAGTAATAATCCATTATAAATCTGAAGAACATCTCTTTGAGGACATAGGATAATACATGACTCCTCGAAGTTCACTTCTATAATTTCTATCAGAGAAAAATATAATTGACACAAACATCACAATCCTACTATCTTCAATTTTAGCCTTCGTTATCTGCTATATAGCTTGTAAAGATTTTATTTCTAATATTTTAATATGTAATTTGAATTGATTTGAATAATTAATTTAAAGATAAATTTTATTTACATTTCTCATTTCAACAGTCTTTCGATATGACTAGTGGTTAGATCAACAAAATATCGTCTTATCGAATTCTACAGATCTGACTAGTAGTCAGGTGATCAGGAAATCATTTAATTAAGAATCAGAATAAATGGAATTAAATTATGAGATATTTGGGAGTTCTACAACCGCCTATAATGTATTCATATTCATCCTTTATATATGAATAAATCTCGACCTTCATTTAGATTTGAGCAAGAATGATAATGTATTGTTATAGTAGTATTGGATTCGCAAATTTTTTTAGAGATACGAGACCGTTGACTTACGGTTAAAGAGAGCAGGGCAAGTTTCCTGATGTAGTGCTCCTGGTTTCCTGACAGTTCGAGTCCTTCTCTATTCTTGGTGGAATTTATTTGAAAACCCGAATTATTTAAATTAAAGTACACTCTATTAAATTAAACCAAACTTCATTTTTATCTTTTTAGACTTTAGACTATTAGACTATTCGAATAAATGGGCAAATACTTTTAAAATTGGGAATATATTACGCTTCAATATAATTATTGCTTACGGGGTATTCCAATAGTCTAAATTTCCATTCTGAGAAATGTGAAAGAGATATTTAATTAAGGCGAGATGGGTGCTTTAAAATTTAACTTAACATACTAAACTGCATCCGCCAAGCACACCGTGCATCTTATTAATCTCAAGCAAACATTCCCTTTCCGACATATGTCATCTGCTCTGCAACTGTATCGATTAGCCTGTGGTCCCTCTCTCCTACAGCATTGGCTAGCTGCCTGCCCTCGATCATCGCTCTCACGAAGAATCCTGCCAGCTGCATCTCTGTCAAAGGGAAGCTCACTACTAGTGGACTCTGGGTCACTCCATCTGGGCATGTCTCCCCCGCGCGTAGTAGAGACTTCCTCCCACCAAGCCTGCCTAATTTTTGCAAGAGGTGAGCTATTGGAAGTGCTGCCATTGGCGCAGTCCTGGGATCGGGGCCTTCCATCCCCATGCTTTGTGCTGACTCGCAGCCTTCGCCAGTGATCCTTCATTTTGTAATGAACTTTAATATTTAAAAATAATAATTCACACCCATCTCTCTCGCATAAATAATCCTTTTCACATTTCTCAGAATGGAAATTTAGACTATTGGAATACCCCGTAAGCAATAATTATATTGAAGCGTAATATATTCCCAATTTTAAAAGTATTTGCCCATTTATTCGAATAGTCTAATAGTCTAAAGTCTAAAAAGATAAAAATGAAGTTTGGTTTAATTTAATAGAGTGTACTTTAATTTAAATAATTCGGGTTTTCAAATAAATTCCACCAAGAATAGAGAAGGACTCGAACTGTCAGGAAACCAGGAGCACTACATCAGGAAACTTGCCCTGCTCTCTTTAACCGTAAGTCAACGGTCTCGTATCTCTAAAAAAATTTGCGAATCCAATACTACTATAACAATATTAAAAAAGTTATATATTAAATTCCCTAGTCTATCTTTCATGCATTTCAATAAATAATAAATTGAAGCTCATTATTTAATTTCAATTCAGAGAGTAATTTTGTTTTATCATTAATACGATGAAATTTTAGTATATGAAAGATAGTCTAGTATTTGTCCTTTTTTTGAGTCAACTTGGATAATTTCTTCTTTTATTTTGCAAACATACCTCTCACTTTAAAGTGCCTTGAGAGTGAGAGTTTCACTCATTATATCTTGGAACATTGATTACTGCCTTGAGACTGTCATATTTTAGCTTTGATTATTCATTTGGGCAAGAGATTTCTTGATTACTACTTCGTCTTTGCCCACATGCTCAAGTCTAAATACTACTGACTCTCCTCCTGCCGCCAACTCATTAAATACCGCTTAATTATTTAAATTTATTTGATTTGGAGATGGAAAAAAACCTCTTAAAAAATTGTACACTTAATTTGTATTATTGAAAATCAACTTAAGTTTATAATCTTTTTAATAAAATATTTCTTGAATATCAATATCCTTTAAATATACTCATTGATTCCATATCTTTAAATATAAAAAATTATGAATAAAATTATTCTTAACATATTTAGCTATCTTATCATCGTTTGAGAGTGAGTTATCTTCCTCTAACTCTACCTTTCCTTTATTTTCTATTAAAGTCTAGTTTTGGATCAGTCGTTGCTTCAGAATTTCCTCTGAATTGTGGATTTTATATTCCTTTGTGTAACTTTCTAAAATATCTTTGAGCATTATTCCTGAAATCTAATCTTAATTTCGAATAAATTCATAGTTGTCTAATACATTTGCAGCCTTGATTATTAAATTAGAAATTTGCGAGACAAGAAGTTCCACAATTCTCAGACCAAGCAATAGCGAGGGACCTAATTACTTCTTAAACTAAGAAGGATGTGCTGAGTCCCTATAACAGAATGAGACTCGTGGACCGGAAGTATAGTAGTCTTTAGAACTTTTAATTATTGAGAGTATGGTCCAAAAGGATCAATCGTTTGTGTTTGCCCAAAATTATCAATGATGTGGTTAAAATCTTCAAATGAGGTCTGAGCTTTATAAGTGGAGACAAGTCAACTGGGTGAAATTTACAGACAACTATGAGTCTAGACATCAACTATATGATTACTAAAGACTACAGAGTAGGGGAAATTTGGATTTCTTCTCAACCCTGTTTTCTCACCATAGAATTTTTAGAAGGAGCTAGTATATGCTTCAATGTTTAGGTATCAGCAAGCGCCTTTACAATTGAATAAGGTGACGCCAAAAGATTAAACATACACGAAATTAAATATTTACCAACTCTTACATCGGCCTTTCATAGAATCCTAAGTTTATCGTGACATCATCGATATGAGTCACAGTTTAAATAGTTATTATTCTTTACTGATGTAGCAGACCATAGCTGGCGTGCAAAAGGTGGACAAGAGGTTGATATGGATTACCTCCAGTGAGCAGATAGCGTGGAGAAGCGAATATTGGCGAGAACTACTGAACTAAAGGTCAAGGAGATTGCCGATACATGTTTGCCTTTAATTAGTACAACCTGAGTACAGCAACAGGAGTTAAGATCCATTATAACTAATCAGCTCAACTGTCAGGCAAAGCACCCTAGACTCACGAGGGGTCAGCAGTAGACACATCTGACAGGGATGGTTTGAACGGCAGAGATTCCTTTTATAATTGCCCTCTGGAGCGTCAGGCAATGCCTGATGCTCTCTAGTGGCTATCAGTAGTATCCTAATGTTGGGACAGAAAATTTGCTAGAGTGCATTGAATGAGTCGATAAAAAAGTCATCGGCTCCATAAGAGTCAACCTTTTTTTCTTTAGGCAGGCAATCGTATTCAATGACCTTTTTCATTATAATAGACTCGACAATCATCTCGCTATTTTATTTATTAAGCAACATTAATATTCCGATGACCATATAATTGGCTTAATAGTTCAGTATCTCTTAATATGAAGATCTTTGGATGGATTATTTAATTTATACCAAAATTCATCATCATAATTTAATGAATTAAATAAAATAAATATAAATGGCGTATTATTTCAAATCTCACTCTTTAATTGTTTGCTGCCTTAAAATAATAATTATTTGTTTTTTAATTGGAGTTCTTAAGTTAAGTAGCTGCAGCAGTGTTTGCCTCACTCATATTGGTTTAGTATTTAATTTTAATTGTTTGTTATTTGAATGCACCACCTCATTCAGTTTTGGGGCATTCTTCATCTTCGCCATCATTATCATTTTCTTCTAGGATTTATTGAAGAGTTGTTTTTTGAAATTATTACTTGCCTTAAATCGTCTACTCATACCGATTTGACTATTTTAGAGTAATAGTTTCTTACTCAGATTCTATGAAGGGTCTTTAGAAGTCCTCTTTAAGTTTTATTTCTTTGTCCATAATTTTCGATGAATCTTCTTAAGCCAGTTATATATCCTCCCTTTAGGGAAAATATTCTGAAACTTTCGAACTTTTCGAATTTCGAATATTTTTGGGAGGGACAAGTAGAGCAGTTTGTTTAGGAGGAACGGACTGAGTGTTCTTATAGTGATGAGATCTTTTCATTAGGAACTTAGATATAGGTCGAATATGAAGGAATTAGAGGAATTAAAAAAATAGAAGTATATATTTAAGTATTTAGGAATAAATTAAAAACTTCTTTAGATTAATAAATGCCAGGATGTATGATTTCATACTTTTGAAACCTACTCCATCAGATTTGATTTTGAATAATTTGAAACATCGCTAATTTATTTTCCAACTTTTCCTCTTTTCAAACTATTCTTCCGCTAATTAATTTTCCTCATCTTCATTATTTATTGTTACTATTACTATTATACGTTCAGCCCCGATTTTTGACTACTGGCTAGGAAGCCAGCTTGTCCAGTAACTAGCCATTGTTTTCGTCTTTTTACTGAACTTTAGAGAAGTTGCTTCAAATCCATCCATGATTGAAATTTTTAGATCCATAAATTTCCATATAATTTTGGGATTCAATAAAGTAAAATTGCCTTTTTTGAAATTTTTGTAGCAATACTTGGCCGACAAGGAGCGCTTACAGGACTAACTTTTAACCCAGATGGAAAGGGCTTCGTCCTCGTTCGTCCAGGCCTTACAGAAGGAACTCAAAAGTTTTGAAAAATCGGGGCTAAACGGATAATAATGTTGCTACTATTGCTGCTGTTTCTATTGCTGTTGCAATTATTTGTCTGAAATCTTTTTTTTCAAAAATGGCTGACTAGTGGGAGTTGAATCTTGGTCCAAAAATTGGCTCGTCTAGCTGTTAACCCTCTGATCATAAGGTCTTAAATCAAGATCTACTTTCTTATTTATTTCATATATCTCTTATTCATGATCACCTATTCATATTCTACTCATAATTAAAATTTATAATTATTTGTTTATGATAAATGCTCAATTTCATTTTAAGGCTTGGACTTCGCTAAATCTTCAAAGGCCTCTGCAAGGAGGGTGTCCAATTTGGTTTGTCTAAGGTATATTTAAATTTAGAGCTCTAAGTCCATATATAGTAGTACTACTCAATTTATTATATACGTACTTTTCAAATTTTATTACTTAAGATTAATTAGAAAGTGAAGAATTATTAAATTAGAATTATCGCAAAACATTTTCTATTCTGATCAAAGAATTGCCCTCTTCAAGTGAAATATGGCAGCTTTTAAAAATAATCGTGAGATGCTTTTTTAAATGACTCCAGAGCTTTCAATAAAGAGTTCTTAATATATTTTTAATAAAAACTCCAAAGTAAAATAATGCTGCAAATATTAACAATTCTCTTATTATTTTAGTTAAAATTTAAAAAAAAATTTTTTTAAAAATTTTA
>JAJKFJ010021205.1:0-17709 GCA_027382625.1 Tetmemena sp. SeJ-2015
CACTGTAGCTCTCAAGGTATGGTATGAGATTCTGATTCGGGATGTATCGAAGCGGCCTCTAAACTAATGCGGGGTTGCATCCTGGTCCAAGATATTCGGTGAGGGTCCTCTTGCGTTTGCGTGCATTGCCAGTGTCTTCCATTATGCTTATTAAACTTGAAAATGAATAATTCGACACTTTTGATTACCACCTCAATGTTTCTATAAATAAGCTATTAGTCAATTATTAAAATAGAGTTAGAGATTAAAGTGCGATAAGGATATAAGTTATTAAAGCTGGTTTAGTCACAGTCTATTATTAAAGTTGTTAAAGTTATTAAATGTATTAGTCACTGATTGGATAATGATAAGGTCTGTTATAAGATCAGACTCTGACTGGAATTAATTATGAGTTAAGTTATATAATTAAGAAGCAATTATTAATAGATGAATCGGTCAGTGGTTGGTTCTATAATAGGAGGTACTAGTGACCGATTTAACTTTTAGATCGATTTTAATATTAAGTCGTTTAATAATTTGTCAGTGGTAGGGTTAATAATAGAAGGTACTAGTGGTCGATTTAACTAAAGTTGGGATTAAAGGATAGGATGATTTAATAAGTGATTGATTTAATTATTGATTGATTAATGATTAGGAATTTAATTTGTTTCTGGAAAAATTTTAACATTCAATTCTAATATCGTAATACTAACTTTTGAGAGTAAGAGGATTATATAAATCATGACGATTAATTCACACCAAATACTACTTGTTAATAATTAGTGCTCATCATTTATGCTAAGTGAAATAAAAGCCTCATTTAAAAAGCTTCTGAATGTCCTTATTTCTAATAATTTATCACGTTTTTAGGATCCAAGTTTTCGGTAATTATTGTAGCATGAGCATTGATTTAGCGAATTTATTTTAAATACAAGTACAATGACTGGCGGTTGCCTCTACATGATCATCTTTCCTTCTGTGGCTGCTCAAAAGTGTAGCATTCGAGCAGCCACAGCCCTGATTTTTCAAAAAATTTTGAGTCTCCTTCTGTAAAGCCTTGACGAACGAGGACGAAGCTCTTGTAATCTGTGTTAAAACTTGGTACTGTAAGCGCTCCCTGTCTGCCGAGTATAGATAGAAAATTTGGGAAAAAAGGTAATTTTACTAAGTTAAATCCAACAATTATAGGGAACATCCTCAATAAATATGCCATTTATGGATGGATTTGAGCCAATTCTCTAAAATTCAGAAAAAAGACTAAAAACATGATTACTTACTGGAAAACCTGGCTTACTAAAAATCGGGGTTGAACGTGTAATACTACTACAATATTACTTTATATAAATGAAAAAGTTTTTCAATCGATTATGCCAAGATATGGTAACAATATCATGGGAGTAATGTCAGTTTCCCAAACTGATGGGTCTCTCTAATGGGCTAATGGACTAGTATATGTTAGTAATCCTAATTATAACTACTTGAGTTACCCATCCCTTAATCCTCCTTCAGCTCTTGAACTTGCAAACGGTTACCTATATTTTATTATATTTCATTTTATACTTTATTATTGAGAAAATAAGTGAATAAGTCAATTAATGCAAAAAGATTTATTTAACAGCCATTTAACTTATTATAGTATAGAATTTAATTAAAATCGGTGATTGATTAAAATAATAAAAAGGAGCTGCAACATGGTGGCAGTTGAAATCGCAGATTCACCCCTCGATCTGTATCTTGTTCGATAGTTTATAAAAAAATTAATATGAGTTTCTTCTTTAATAATCGCCTCAGCACCTCTCACCAGGGAGATATAATCCGCGCACTCTTCAAATTCTTCAATATCGAACTCAGAATAACTTGTGTCGCTTATAACTCTTGACAGAGCGCTCCCACACAAAAGTTGCAAGGATGAAAAGTTCTTAGAATTCTATGCTGAATCGAATGGTCTAATTATCATTCGATTCTGAGGCAAATCAACTGTCGCGATTTAAATCAATTTTAATCTCTTTTATTAATTAATTTGATTTTTCATTAAATTCTCAGCTATAATTGATAATCGGGGCTTGATAAGCGGTTTCTTAATTCAAATAAAATATATTAGGTCTTCCCCATGAACATTATTGAAGCCAACTTTGACTATTCACTTTTAGATTTAGCAGCACCTCTCCGCTCTTAACTAGCCTGCACTCATTCTGCTTTCTTATCCCACTTTCTTCAGCTACTTCACCCTTCCCACCTTGCTTTAATATCTTCGTATTTAGGGACATAGATGGCTTTCTGAGGATGTTTTACCGATGTGCCAAGGACCACACCTAAGGATCTGTAGTTTTCCATTGTCTCTCGATTTCCAATTGCATTCTATAATGTGGTTTGTCAAAGCCTCAGAATGGTTCAAGAATGAAGCCATCTTGATTCTAACTCTAAATTCCTAAGTGCTTTAATACACCTCACCAATTCGCACCACATCTACCTCGCCAATTCGCACCAATTAATTCGAGCATTTGTGAACTTACAATTCTAAGGAGAGCTGCACTTGCCTGTATAGCACCTATTACTATGGTATCTGCCCCTCTTATGTGCCTAGCTTTTTTGTGCCATCATGAATCTGGTCCAAAGATCTATATATATGAACTAAACCAACTTGATTGATTACCTCAATGCGGAGATGTTTATAAATAGAGCTGTTTCAAGTTCACGAGGCTTGCATTGAAGCAAGACCACCCTGCTCCACGGTGAATAAAGCAATGCGTGAGATCGGCTCCATGGACTGGCAGTCAAAATGATAATGCCTTAGTACATGCGGAAAGCAAATGTATAAGATGAGAGAAACCAAGGCATCTGTTTCTAAAAGCAGCCTCTTAGCATGAGATGCAGATTTTTGTCTGATTCGTAAACGACTTCCATTATTGTACTAGTTTAATAAAACCCAAATTTTAATTACGTAAATACTAAATAACCAGCTGTTAATTTAAGCATTTTTAAATTTTTTAACATCACCTTGATTTTCTCAATATTTTATTTATGGTATTAAAACAAATATATTTAATCCTATATTTAGCAACAAACTACTTCTCGTATGGAAGTACCTCTGGATTTGATAATATTCTAGTAAAAATTGATCCTTCCACTGGTGCATATCAAGATTCATTATAATTTTTATTAATTAATTATTTATTCTATCACATAAAAATTAATATTTAAGGTAAATTGTTACGGGTTTACGAATCTTAATTATAATTTTGAAAATTTGGGAGGATAGAAGTGTACCCTCATTTTTATGATCAAAATGTCTAAAAAAATTAGCTCAAAATACCAAAAAATTAAGAGATTTTGGTTTCTAAAATTTCCTTGAGAATCAAAATTTATGATTTCAGATTTTTCTAAATTATTCTATTTTAATTTTTAAAATAATTTTGAGACTTCTTTCTTTTTGGGGTTCTTCTTCTTCTTTTCAGTAACGAGCGACATTTGTGCAGCTCTATACTTAGTTACTTCAAAGGAGTTTATTTTATTTATATTTAATAAAAAAATCAGGGATAAGTTAAACATTTAATTTCCTTGAGCTTTAATACCAAATCTAAAAACATTAAATAACTTATGTTGTTTTCTCATATATTATTTTGAGCTTTTTTTTTAGTTAAAAATGAGTTTGATATCAACTCCTGTAGAAGATAAGTTATTTCAACTATTGACTTTAATTTTTGATTCTTCTTAATAAAATATTAGATGAAAGAGCATCATAGAGTAGAGGGGACGACAAATAAATGAATTTTTAATTATTAATGAAGGCTATTTTCTTTTGGGTGAAAATTTCCTTCAACTTCTAAAAACTGAGTTTTTATAACCAAATTTCACTAAAAATATTTATAAGATACTTCAATAAAATCTTAAATCATAATTTTGACACTCAAGGAAACTTCTGAAGACAAAATAAATTTTTTTATAGTTATATTTTTGCTGATTTTAGATTGAATGGGCTTTTTTCCGCAAATTTTACTCTAAAAAGGGAGATAAGTACACTTCCGCCTCTCTATCCAAATTTAAAAGGAAATTCGTTATATCCAACCATAAATTATTGCCTCAATTTTAGTACATTTTAATACCATTTAAGGTAAAATTAAATAGGTTTTATATATTTGACAAATACGATAAGCTCAAAAACTAATAAGAGCACTGATTTTTTATTTTTTGTATATCAAGAGAAAAATATTTTAATTTATTTTTTCCTTGATATCTAAAGGAAAGAATCATCTATCATAAATATTATAGTAATCTCTAGCTTCATATTATTCAATTGCTTCTTATCCTATTACTAAAGGATATTCCAAATAAATAATTAAATAGTTAATCCAACTATTGAAAGATAGCTCAGAATATTTAAGAGGATTTCCTTAATATCTATTGTCTTGGAATTTAGTCACTTATCACCCAAATATTGTCTAAACATTCATCTGGTGTTTATAAAGAGGAGCTTGTAAAAAGAAGAAAAGTTCCAATTAAAAGAAATGCAAATCTATCTTTATCAGCCGTAAATCTGGCTAAATCAAAGAAGATTAAATTTATCAGGGTCCATTTTAATAAAAAATGAGGTTCATCTCAGCTTAGTCTCAATGAATACCTCCTTTATTTCATATTAAATTAATGCCTTCTTCTAAATTTAACATTTAGAGTCCATAATTTTATATAAAATTAGGGAGATTCTATTTAAAAATTGATGAAGAAATTTATCAATCCTCATGATATGGAATCTGTTTTTGATTTTATAATTACAGCATATTCAATATGATTTATGCTGTGGGGATTCTATTGAATGGTAATTCAATACTTAATATGCAGTCTATAACCTATGTTTGAAATAATCAACATCAAGCCCTAATTCTTTAGTGATCTCTTGGGGTTATTATAGCTTAATTAAAATCGATTAATGGGATTCACTCCCCATAGCTAATAAAAATAATAATATGAGTTTATTCTTTAATTATATTCAAAGAACTTTTCAGCAGCATATGATAATCATACATTTTTAATTTATTAAAGTTTTTTAAAGTCTTCAGATTTTCTGCAGTTTATAAATTCTGGGATGAAAGCTTCCTTCCAGTTGGTGCAAAGTTATACTATTTTTATATTAAAATGATTTATCAAATCTTGAAATAAATATAAATATAATATCACACTTCTTAAATCCATTTATTTACAAATTTCTTCGTTGAGTTCAATTAATTTTCAGCTATAGTATTAGGCCTATTTAGCTGTTTTTAATATTGCTGGTTCATCAATAGCTTATAGATCAACTGGTATATATGTTAACTATTAACCATCATCATCCATATAAACTACAATAATTTAATAACAGATTTAATAATATCGGTAGTTTCAAATAAAGGATATTGTTTGCAATTACGATTTCAAGAAATTTATTGTATTTATTTAATAAATCTATGGACATAAAATATTTAGGATAAATTTAATTTATGATTTTTTGAATACTCTCTAAGCAAAGTATTGAGATATGAGATATAGATTATTCTCCAGATTTATATTTAAGTAAGGGATTACAAAACATTGAAAGTTAGGGATTACAAAACATTGATATGATTAGAAAAAGAGTAAACAAAATTAGATTGATTTCATAATCATAAATCAAAACTTTTATTAAAATCCTTCAAAATTGAGTAATTATATAGTAGGAATTTTAAATAAGATCGATGATTGGTTAAAATAATAAATGGAGAGTTATAAATTCTTGTCAGTTAGAATCACAGATTTCACCCTTGGTCTACAGCTTGTTCGATATAGAATAAAAAACCAAAATTAGGTTCTTCTTTAATAAACTTCATAACACCTCTCAGCAGCAAGATATGAAGTGAGCATTCTTCCTCTTCACCATTTTCATTTTCATTTAAACCTGTGTCGCTAATAACTCTCGACTTGGCGCTTCCACGCAAAAGTTGCAAGGAAAAAAAGTTTTTTAGAATTTTATTTTGAATCGAATGTTGTAATAATTATTTAAAATGGACACACTTCAACTGACACTGTTTTATTCCTTTTTAATTTAATATCTAATTTAATTCTCTTTTTAATTAAATTCTCAGCGATATTATGATTAAATTAAAATATCAAAATCATACTTCTTAAAACTTATTTACAAGTGTTTACGCTTTCAGGACGTTTCTTTTTGAAAGAAATGCGACTATGTATGGATTTTCTAGATTTTCATCAGGAAGTTCTAATGCAAATGAGAATTATGGATTCCTTTACAAATTCAAAGACTTTACGACACCCAGCTGGGATGGATCATGTGGAACTTAAAGCTCCTATAGTAACATTTTTCCTTAAATGGGTGCACCAACAGGATACAATTCTTAATTTGCCTCTTCTGCTAATTGGACAAACTTAAGATAATATGATTCATTACTCATTTAAATCTGGAATTTAAATTTACTGTAGGACAAATGCAATTAGTTGATTTTTTAAGACTAGAAATACACTCAATTACTAACTTATCTCTTTTAAGTACTAGATCATGTTTTAAATGGGCTTCTTCTTGAGTACTATTGTCGTTTTTTGAGGGTATCCTTTATGAAGCTCAACACCTAAATGCATTCATTAGAAAATAGTACTGATTACTACAAAATTGTTAACATTCATCTCTGAGCTCTAGTGATTGTAGTTGCACAAAGGATAGCTAAAATTTTGTTTTAACCTTTTTGCTTCTGAAATAATGAGCATGGAAGCACTCGAATGTCCCAAATTACTTTCTCTTACTTTAAAAAGTTTTAAATTAGCGCTAAACTCAATTGTAATAATCATAATTATTTTAAGATAAAAGAGCTTAATTTCAAAGGTCTGTTATTAGAATATCTCTGTAGTCTTTAATGTGAAAAATTCTCCTCTTTCTTTCTCGTGTCATCTTATTAATTTTTTTATTTTAATAAATGAAATATTAAACTCAAGTAAGCAATTGATGCCTAAACTAAGTTTAAATCAACATTTTAAAAATAATGACCACCAATAATCTATTCATTCTATAACTAATATTAAATCACTCAGCATTTAAATTGTTTAAGTTTTCTGCTTGTTAATTCTGAAATAAGGGCGTATTTAATCATGTTTATTTATATATCACACTATTATGGGATAATTATGATTGAGTGATCTAGAATTTGATATTTTGAAATAAATTGAGGAATAAATTAGGAGTGATCTGATAATATATTGTTTATTCATTGTAAATAATTTTTTATATAATGATAAATTTAAAATGAATGTTAAGAATGAAATTCATAAAGTATGACCGCAATTGTCTAAAGTGACGTGAATACACGAATTATAAATACATGTAAGTAAAAAATTTTATCTTAATCTTATTCTAAAGTTGAGCGCCTATTTAAACACTAATTCGAATTCTAATTTAGGCATATCATTGCTGAATGATCGCAATTGAGCTGAAGATGAAACTCAAAGCAGCTTTAGTGACACCAACTCTTCCTCAAAAGATCTTCTCCATCAGTATCTAATATAGAAATACGAAACTCCTATAATGGTGTGTACACCTACTTCTGTAAGGAATATTTAGAGCTAACCAGCAAAAGTTGCGTTGGAAACGGAGGAAAAGAATAAGAAAAAGTTCAAGATAAATAAAAACTCAGCAAAGTACTACTTTCGTAATAGAATAAATACAATAAAGTAGGAGCAAATTATTGTTCAGAGTAACCTACTTTTAAAATTTTGTATTTTGACAATCGTAATACTCTATTACTACGTCATTCACATTCCATAATAAATATCTTACTTTATTTATGATAAAGATTTTTAATAAAGATAGTTTGACATTTCAAATTCCTATCTCTATTTTGGAGTTGGTTGGATGGTTCCCTAAAAGCTTTTCTACCGCTGGTTCACCAACTTATAAAACTTTACTTAATACCCAATAAACAACGGCAGTGCTAATCAAAGAGTTTCTCTAAACAGTTGTCCAATTTATTCAGCACCGACCTCACCCACAGTATAGAGCAGATTAGGCGTACCTGTCAATTCCACCTCAGGGGGTTTTGCAGTTTCAAAACTAGAATCAAATATCTTACTGCCAGCATTTACTCAATGCTCAGGAGAATCACTCACCTACTCTGTTAAATTTAAGAATGGATCAGCTTTGACAGTGGGAAGTCTTTTTAGATTTGATACTACGCTACTCGCTATGTCCATCTATGCATATACAAATACTTTTGTCGGCAGCTATACTTTGACATATACAGCAGTACTTACTTAAACCTCGTCTTTAACTGCATCTACTGATTTCCAAATTTAAATCGTTAAGAACTAAGCTCCTACTCCTATTTTGAATTTTTAAGACACAGTTACAATTTATGCTCACTAGAATAAAAATTGGACTGTCAATTTCGGTAGCGATAATGAAGAGGATACTCCTTATTTCAATGTCCAAATCTTCAATTATTTCGGTACAAACATTAATTCTACACTAAACCGATAAGATTTTCAGCTTTTATATTAAATTATTTATCTTTAAGTTTAAGCTGGCTGTATGTGAATCAGTCTGATGAGTACGGTATAATATTTTCAGTGGTAAATCCAAATTAAACTTTATCAACTTCGACCCAAGATACTCAGTTTACAGTTTAAGTGCTTGTATGGGATGATTTTAATTAAGCCTCTCCAAACACCTACAATTTTACTTTGATCATAATGCCAAACAATGCTCCTTCTTTGACTGCATCTATAGCTGCAGACCGAGGATCAATTTATATTACTTAGAGAATCTTAAAATATTAAATGTGTTAATTTTACATAGATCTCATTTACAATTTGGTACCAAAATTTCACAGATATTGAGAGTGACTAGGTACTTATAACTCCTTCTCTTGCGACGGACAACAGTTTGCAAGATACTTCATGGCTCACAGTTGAGGTTAATAGGACAGTTCCAGGAAATATAACTGTTTATGGGCGGACTCCAAGAAACAACTCCTATGCTGGATAGTATTCACTCAAACTATAAGTTAAAGACTAATGGGATGCATATCCCAACAACTATACCTTCTATTACTAAGTACTGCCCAAATAATAGATTGAGTTGATCGGCAATTATGATAATTAAACAACTTATAGGATATTTTATGAAGAAGAATAATTTGAATAATTTAGAGAGTGTAATCTCTAATAAAGGATAACTTAATAAGTACTTTTCATTTCCCTTTAGTATTTAAATTTTCCTTAAAAATAGTTATAAGTGCCTACTCGTTTGGAATTGATTTTCTCAAACTCAAGTGCTGATCCTTTAGGAGAGCCTAACTTTTACTCTTTATATGTGAACACCTCTCTTTATAATGCGACTGCACTAAATACTTGGTTCTTGTGGGACAATGCTACCTAGAACATTACAATTATCCCATTACTAAATACGTACATGGGAAACCATACGATTTCGATAAGGTTTGATGACTATATTTCTGCACCTAGATATATTAAGATTATATAGTTATATAGTCTTATTTATTTAAAAATATTTTAGTAATACATCAACTTCACTATAATAGTCGTACCTAACTGGCCTCTAGTTCCTTTATTAGTTAAATAAAAAGATGAAATGATATAGATAACAAATTTTGAGGGAAAAAAATGCTTATAAAATCAGCTCGTGCTCTGTTATTTATACTTTGAGATAAATTACAAAGATGAATTGAAAGAAGATTCATTTTTTAAAAAATTAGATTTTATATGATTTTCTAATAAAATAACTGGATTCACGTAAATAAATGAATAGTATCTGAGCTTTAAAATAGAAATGGAATAGTGGACAATTGGTTTTACTTTAATTACAATAAGAGTGAGATATTTTAGAATCCTGAGAGTAATCCATTCACCATGTATTTCAGGCTATCATAAAATGGAAATGCACTTCCATACTTTATTATAAGTAGAATCAAATAGGAAAATTGTTGACCATAAAAATTATATAAATCTTAAACTTTATCACTTACTAATCAACAATTTAATTTCCCGAATAGAATTTTTATTAAACCTTTGCAAATATATTTTTGCGTTCAGATATTTAATGACCTCAATCAGGATCTTAGTTTGAATATTTTATAATTTTTTATGATATATCTAAATAAATTTATATGAAAATAAGGTTGAATAAATTAAATTATCTCTGGGTTTAATTTCTATTTTTAATCTAAATTTTTTATTAAACAAATTCGTAACTGATGCCAATATTTTATATTTTCTCTTTGGTTTTAAGTATTTTACTCCCTCGATCACCTATTTTAATTTTAATTTTCCTTGACCTCGTGATTCTTGTGTATTCTTTTATATTACTAACTCTATTTTTAATGTTAAAAATAATACACTAAAAATTAAAAGCATAACTACTTAGAACCTTTATTAGATGTGTAGATTAATTCTTATAAAATAATAGAGTTAAATCTTTAATGTATAAAAATACCATTTTAATAACTGAATCTATTTTTTTAATTTAGTTAGATTATGTTTGTATTTTATGAATGGCAAGAATTTTTCAAATGGAACTTTCGGAGGATATCCAACCTTGTCAGATGTTGGCACATATTAAATGGAATGCGTTGGAGTAGACGATGCTTCATGGGAGACTGTTCTCACTTTCTATTTGACTATTAAGCGTAAGATAATTATTCACATAATGCTTTTAGCCTGTTATTACAAGTGCCAGAGGTGTTGGGACTCCACTTACAACACTTGTAATTATTAAAGCAATAAAAAAATTATGGGGTTATTTCTTTATCTATAATACTTTAACTTAATTTTAAATTATTATAATTTTTTTGAAAGAGTTATATGATTATATCTTTCGCTTAAATAAATTGAATAGTGCAAGCCGTCATTCTTTTTGTACAACGCAGAGTGTCTTGATATATGCATTGATGGCACTTTTCCTGATTCAAGCTAGTGGATTTGTATGAGCTGCCCAACTGGCTGTAAAACTTGTACCGGTAATGATCCTCTCTCCTAATGTCCAACGTGCTTAGCTGGATACTTCCAACTTAATAATGGTTGCTATGATAAATGCCCTGACGGCTACTTTGCTGATAAAACTGACTAGACTTGCAAGCGTAAGAAAATAACAAAATCTTAACTTTTTTAGTTTGCCACTCAGCTTGTAATTTATGCTATGGGCCTTCTTCAAAATAATGCTACAACTGCACTGAACTTTACAGCAGAGATGAAATAGGGGATATTCAAAAAGTAGGCTACATATTATAAGGAACATCTTGCATCATCCCAAAGTGTATCGATGGGTAATACATAAGGAATTTTAATTAAAATGGGTGATTGTTTAAAATAATAATGCAGAGTTGCAACTTCGTGTCTGTTGAAATCATAGATTCACCCCCTGATCTGCAGCTTGTTCAATAGCTTATTAAAAATTAATATGAGTTTCTTCTTTAGTTATCTTCGTAGCACCTCTCAGCAGTGAGATATGACTCACGCATTCTTCATCATCTTCATCTTCTTCATTAAAACTTGTGTCGCTTATAACTCTTTACTGAGTTCTCCCACTAAAAAATGCAAAGATAAAAAATGTTTTTAGAATTTGATGCTGAATCGAATTGTCTAATAATTATTCAAATTGGACACTCTTCAACTGTCACAGATTTATTTCATTTTAATTTAATATCTAACTTAAATCTCCTTTTTATTAGATTATCAGCTATACTACTAATGGAGCTAAGCGCTAGTAAATGGCATATTTACAGGAAGGTGCTAGACTTGTCACCCAAGATGCAAGAGATGCACAGGTCAAAATTAAAATTAGTGTACAGAATGTTATCCTGGAGCTCTTTATAACTCCTAAGCTCACAACTGTACTCTTTGCGAAGAAATATTAGGTTATTTCACTAATGAGTAATATCAATGTGAAGACAAATGCGGAGATGGAATAATTATAGATACGTAATGTGATGATGGTAACGTGATTTCAGGGGATGGCTGCAGCAATCTATGCATTATTGAGTATGGTTTCGCTTGCCCAACACCTAATGAATCTTGCAGAGAAATTATTCCTCCTTATTTTACCATTTAAGCAATATCCAAAATCAATCAAGTGTTCATTCAATTTTCGGAGCCAGTCACAATACAGGACAAGATGACAATTAGTTAGGAAAATTTGATATAGCTTAAAATGATTCATATTAATTGTCTTTAAAATTATCGTTCTTGATTTCATATATAGGTCATTATTTTTACTTTCTTATCAATAGTTTCTATAGAAGGTTCTTTAGCGAGCTATATATTTACTTGGAGACTTCTAGAGGATGTAACTAATCCTCTGCTACCTAATAGGAAAATAATAAAGTTCTCTTTAATCTTGGAGGACTTCATGCAATCTATGGATGGCTCTGAACATATCGTGATCAGCTTTAATGATTCCTCGCAAATAAAAGATCTGGCAGGAAATCAACTTACAGATAACTACTACCAAACAATAAACGCTAATCCCTTAATTTATCTCTCAGCTTCTGAGACAAACGCTGCAGCGGGTAGCGCCTCATCTATGAAGTATACTTTCCTCTCAGTGTTCAGCTTCAATTTGATTCTCAAAGTTGCTTTAAGCTCATCAATGCAATACCTTTGGGGTTTAGTGCATTCACTTCAAGTGTTTAGTTATTTACTTTACATGAATATCAACTTCCCAGATAACTTGCAACTATTCACTTAATACTTCAGCATGGCATCCGGAGATTTAGATGAGTTTAATTCCTATATTCCTAACATAGCTAACTATCTAATTGATGAGAACAATGTTATAGAGAGATCAGATGATTCCAATCTTGCCCCTCCATTTATTGAAGCAGAGATGTCTCCTTACTTTATTGTATCTTACGGACAGAAGATAACAATTTGGACTTTTGCCATTTTGATTATGATGCCAACTGTTCTCCTGATGAATAAACTATGTAAAACTGTTAAATTATGGGAAGGCATCAAGTCCTCTTTCTTTTTCAACACCCCCTTAAGAGGATTCGTTGAACAGTATCTAGAATTCATAATGTAACTAATCTTGAACTCCAAGTTTATAAAGTTCAAAAATAAGGATTAGTTGATCGCCTCTATGATAGCTTTTGTTTTCTGTGCAGGTGCTCTTCTACTACCTTTTTTGACTATGAGTGTCATATATAAAAACAGGAAGTAAGTGAAATCAAAAAAGTGGATGAAGTAATACGGGATGCTCACTGAGGATAGTGCGCATGCTTCTATTCTACAACTTTACTACTATCCTCTCTTCATGTACCAGAGACTTGCTATTGCAGCAATATTAGTTTACGTTTATCCATACCCCTTCATCCAATTTGAATTTAATATTTTACTAACTTTTGTGAATCATTTTTATAGAAAACTTTACCTCATTTTATCTTTTAAATGTGTGCTTTTGATGGCATGCTGTACTCTTATGATGCTCTTTCTGATTGTAGTGAAGCCTTTTGAATTAGAAAATTAGTAAACAACAACTGTACTAGATGAACTTGTGATTTTAGTTTGAGTAATTAACAATTAAAATAGGAAATTAAATTTTTAAATAAAGGTCTGTACCATATCAGCTTGGAACTAGACGTTGGGAATTGGCAGCCATTAATTTAATTTAGTTAGCGCTCTAAAATTTTGGTAAAAAAGCCTTTCCATTATTTTAATCCAGCGGTTTTTAATGCAGAGTGCGGTGAGTGGATTATGATGAGCCCAGAAGTATTATGAGAAGAGCACTGCTCCCAGAGTTAGATGTCCTTGCCAAGTTTACAAAATCTCACAAGAAGGACAAAAATGAAACGCCCAAGACAACACTGATATAAGAATACTTTTTAATATTTTTTTCTCGGATAGGATTTGAGGCTAGTTAAATTGCAATATTCTGCATCATGATATTTAACATGTGGAGTGTTTGAATCTTGTTGATATGCCAAAAGTATTTTCTCCTCCATCTGATCCATACCAAGTTGATTTTTTATTTGGAACTAGCTCCAAGTGATTTAGATAGCTTAGATAGATTGAGGTGTCTGTATATTTGAGTCTACTGGATTTTTCCAATCCTATTTAGAAATGTTTGACTTCTGACTCTATGACATCATGAATTTGATCGATGTTTTCAAGGGGTAGTTATTAAGATAAAATCTGTGTTATTATTTTTTTATACGGGACTACTCCTTAATTCCTTAATATTTTCTTAATCTTTAGTTTGTGTGATTCACTAATATATTTAAACAATAAAGAGATTATGATGATATTTGGATTAAATTAAAGTTTAAATTATATGATAGATTCTGTTTGCATACCTTGAATAGAACTAGGATAGCTTGACTTTGGATTAGAAAAAGAATTTGGGATGGATTTTAGTTGTTTTCATCAGCTTTAGCGTTATTAAGAACTTCAGTGTCGTGATCTACTTTGGATAAATTTTAAATTGAATGCTTTAAATCTTTAAACAAAGTTTGGAGTGATCTAGGCAAGGAAGAGTGTTCATAAAATATTTGGCGGTGATGATTAAATGATTGACTCGCCTCACACTAGTGATGAGGAGGACTACATGGACATCAATAGGAAATAGCATTTGAGTGATGAGAATAATGACACTGAGGAGCTCACGAGGTAAATCTATGAAGAAATTCACTCCAGCAGGTTCAAAACTTTCACAGATAAGATGGACAACAGACTCAAAATAAAAAAGTGATGAACATATTAGCATAATATTTTATTAAAAATTGGCTTCGAAATATCGAAGTATAATAATTAAGTTACATTCATTTGAATCAATTTCATTCATTTTCTTTTAAATCCTGATCATTTGCATATTTATAGCTATTCAATTAAAGAAGAAATTTAAAATTTATAATTTGAATTAATGGTTTAAGATTACACATCTTATAAGCAAGAAAATCTCAGAACTCTCGAAAGAAATATGAGAAACTTAAAAAATTTATAAAGAAAAGATAAGTCAAAATTTCTAATAAAAAGAGAGATAATGAAAACTTAAATTGTTGATGATAAAGAACAATTCATAAAAATTAATTAAATATTTTGTAATCATTTCTTATGAAATTGAAAGCAATTCATTAAATAACTTTGAGAAGGATATATTCATATAATAGGATTCCTAACAGATAATATTTATATTAGAGAATTAAATAGAAATATTATAGCCATTCTTTTTGTAAAGACACTGATGTTAATCTTCAATATTAAATCTATTTTTAATTCTAAACAAAATTAAAAGTTCATTGCTTTGGAAAATGCAAATTTATTCTACATATAAATTTCGGAAGAAATTATGACAATAAGAAACTCTAAGATTTTATGTAAAAACAAAATTATGGATTTTCCTAAATTTTTCGAGTCAAAGAATTTTGTTTTAAAAAAAATCTGAAAATACGAAATCCAAGAAATTTTAAAAATTCCTTTTAGGAAATTTCTTTCAGAATAGCATAAGTCACTTTTCCTCATATTAAAAATATTTAAGAAAAGTTCCCTATTCATTTTCTGATCTTATCATTAAATATAAATTCTTGGAATCGGAAGTTTAAATTTTACTTACCGTGCATTTCATCTAAAACTTTTGAGTTAGCTGCCTCTCTTCAAACAAATTTATACTAAAAAGAGTATTCAAGTGCAAATAATTGACTATATCTGAAGTGAATTCGGAATAAATTAAATAAATTAGTGAAAGAGACAAATAATCTATATAGGTGCTGGAGGAGTTCCAAAAGAAATTGTATTATGATTAAATCAAAAAAATCAAATATGGCAGGGGAATCTAAAGGATCTGGAATTTATTTCAATTTTAAAGGAATATCTACTTTAAATCAAGCCATAATAATATATTTATTTCTTTAAACTCAATAATAGAATTTTAGTTTCATTTGTCCTAAATTATTATCCTTATTTTGATTATAGGGCTTTCTAAAAAATTAAAGTCCAATTTCAGAATATAAAGAGACATTTTATGTAGACTTTAAATTTATTTTCTGAACTTTACAATAAGTTAAAAGGATCCTAGAAGACGAGAATTAATTAATTTAATGCTTAAGTTATTTTAAATAAAGGAAATAAGTTTATTTAATTATTCCTTCATAATTTATTGGTGAATCATATTATATTATTATCATTATACCTGAGAATTAAATGGAAAATCAATTTTATTTTATAAATATAAATTAAAATGGTTCAAATCAGCTGCGGTTAATGTTGTCCAATTTAAATATTTTTTTACTCAATTCAATTCAGCATAAGTTCTATGGCCTTTATGTCCTTCCAACTTCTATTTAAAGTGTTATGAGCGACACAAAATTTCAGAAGGTAACATTTTTAATTTGGGAATTTGCGCACTGCAGATCAAAAGATGAATATGTGATTTCAACTACCAGAAATTACATCTTCCAATTTATTATTTTAGTTAATCATTGATTATAATTTCAATTTCTACTATGCAAAGACTTTTATTTAATAAATATAAGTGATACAATAAAAATAATTTGGTAGAAATTTTATACGAAAATCTTCTTATTTTATTTATATTTAAATTGCGACTCATAATCAATATGTTTATTTTTAAGTTAATTTTATGGTTATATAATCGTTTAATTTTATTTAAAGATTTTGCTTGCTAATTTAAATGACCTTCCTAATTTTGTAGATTAAAATAAGATAAAAAATAAAATAAATCACTTATAATTATCTAAATAAAAACAATTATAATATAATTTGACAGATAGCTAGAAACAAAAATTGATTTTAAATTATTCTCCATAATTGTTTTTAAAAATTGAGACTTCAAATGACTTAGCTAAAACCTACGCTGTTCACAAAATCCAATTTTTTATGGGTGTGCAGCTTGGTCATTAATTTTCAATTTGAAAGGGTAGTAGGGTAGATCGGGGGCCCTTTTAATGTTTTCTACCCAGTTCTACTAGGAGGAATAGATTCTGAATGCTCGACAGACATATCGATTACTGCGATTAAGGCAAACTCAGCGGGAGATACTTTGATCGCTGGAAGAGTGACTACCTCTACCACAAGCTAGTGCACTACCTTTAACTATAATCAAGCCGCCACAACTGATTTTCTCGCACTCATCAACTACCCTGGTAAGTTTAATACCTTAAGTTTTCAAAAGTAAAATTTAATTCTCAGTTATTGCGAACTATGAATACATTTTTCCATATCTATCCTAAACAGGGAACTTGCATCTCTAATTTATGATTTAATTTAGCATAAAATATTTTAGAAAAATTTAATTTAAATGATATTCCTCATGATCTATAAAAATGATTCAATTTTCTTTAGGAAACTACGCTTGGATGACCTCCTTATTATAAAATAAATATAATTAAAATTCTCTTTAATAAATATCAAACTAAAAATAAATAAAAATAATCAAACTAATTAAAGGAATTTTCGAAATAAATTTTTATATTTTTAAAAATATTTTTTTTAAAAAAAATTTTTTAAATTTTTTTCTTTAAAAAAGTTTAAGGAAAATTATTGAAAATTTTTTTTAAAAAAGAGGAAAAAATTTTTAAATTTAAAAAAATTTGATTTAGAGCCTTATTTCTTTGCTCCGAAATTTTTTTTTGAATTCTTTCATTTTTAATTTATCTGGGAAATTTGAAATAAACGATATTCTAATATTAGGATTAAATGATGAAAATTGTCTGAAGTTTAATCACTTTTTTTTAAACAATTATTTAA
>JAJKFJ010021206.1:0-18090 GCA_027382625.1 Tetmemena sp. SeJ-2015
AGGTTCTTGATGCTATAAGGAAAGAATCTTGCAAGCAGGATATAAAACAATTCGAGGATGTTATTTACGACAACTTAAATTAAATTTTAAAATTTGCTAAAATATTTTATAAACTCTTTAAAGCAGGAAATTATAAAACTTTTTTAATTTGAAGCAGATAAAAGTGTGAACTTATTTTAGCAAATTTAATAGTCCATATCTTGCAAATATATATAAATCTTTAGGAAATAATATTTAAATTTTATGGGACAACTACTACAACCTGATGGAATACGCCAGAATTGTAAAGGAGAACCCCAACAACCTTGCTAAAGTTGAGACCTACAGGAAGCAATTTATCACAAAATATCCCGTTACCACTTTCGAAACAACAATCTCCGCTTTGTTGAACAGACTCCTTGGAAACGGATTTGAAGCTAGCTGCAATATTGTTAAAAAGGGAGAGAAAAGTTATTAAACTTTTTTGTATCTAGCTAATAAAAAATTATTAAAGGTGAAATTTATTTCTCAATCAAGGAATTTAAAATGAGACTAGCAAGAAGTAAATATTTATATCAATCTTCGAATCACATTTATATCTAGAAGACTCTCAAAAAAATAAGAATTATTAGAGGGTATCTATCATTAATTTTCTATGGATAATAGTCAAAATTAATTTCAATATTCTAATTTATCAAACTTCATTTGGAATTTAATATATTGATTTGATAAATCAAGAAAGACATTTTTTATTCTTTTTTTAAGCCTCTATCTTATTTGAACATATCATAAAATTTGCTTGATAATTCACTTTTCTTTTTTAAATTATATTTGTTTTTAATAAAATACTTCCATATTTTTGTTTTTTTCTCAGGGTTAAAGATAATTATTTAGAATAATTGTAAAAAGAAGTAAAAATATAATTAATCTTAAAAAAGTTTAAAAGATAAATATTAAAACTTAAAAATAAAACTTATTTAAATTATTAGCTAGTAAATTAATAAATGACAAAATTTTAAGACAATATGAATAAGGAGAATATAAAATGAAAAATAAATTTTTAAACTCCTACTATATAGAATCCAACATTAATAAAATTAAAATATTAGTTCAATTGGCTAAATTCATTTCTTTTAAAAAAAATGCTTAAAATATGAGCATCAACAAATAAATTTGGAAAATATTGAGAGTAAAGAAATATTATAAAAAATACATATTTTAAACTATATTATTCAACAGTCATACGACGGATCCACATCTTAGGGTTACTACATGGGTACTGAGAAGTACGTTCTTCAAACTGGAGCCTACTTCACTCAGTTGGTTGGTGTTGCACTCACTGTGGCTGGTGCCTATGAGACTTTAATCGACACAAACCCTGCTACCTCAGTCTACCAATATGAGCGCCTTGACAATAAGTTCAGCCCTCAAATCCAGGAGGCATCCAGAAGAATCAGCAGAAACCAAGTGAGATGCAGAGATGAGTACTATCACACACTCAAAATCAACTCACAAAGACTCCTATTTATTCAATATAAATTCAATACTCTCTATAATTACACTTTGATTTAATTTAAATAGACTAAAAGTTCGACTTATTTAAGATAAATTTTGTAGTGCTGCAAAAATGAAAATAAAATGAGGAATTTAATAAAAATAATTGATTGAATAAATGAAAGAGATACTATTTATTATCCTTTTAATCATATTTTCCGCAATCATATTAATGTGTATTCTTTTCATCCTTCATAACTCTGAAATAAGTTATTTTCCAAAAGAATTTTATAGATTTTTGATAATTATGGTCTATAAAATATTTTAGATTTATTTTTAATAGTGGCTATATATAATCGAACTCAATATATTATTAAAAATTATGCTTATACCTTTTTAAACGAGTTTGGCTTAGGTAAGTAATTGGCAGGCTTATTCAAATAGAGACAGGATGTATAAAATCTGAATTAAGATTTTAATTTATCCACAACATTTTGCTCTGTGAAATAAATGTCAAGGTTTTCAGTATATTAAAATTGTGTCAGTCTTTTAAAGAGGAGAAGAAGACCAATTCTAAATTTGGAATGAATTTATTGATTAAATTTCTGTATTATATGTCTTAACTTTATTCTCAATATAATTAGTTTATGTATACTGATACTTTAAGATCATTATTCTATTTCTCATAATTCATATGATTTTCGTATTACATAGCTAAAATTAAGATAATAAATCAACATTTGTTGATAAATATCCTTATTTAGCTTCTGAAAGAGACATATCCCAAATAATAATTTAATTTTATAATACAAGAAAACAGAGATCAACCAATCAGCGTGAGAGCCAGGAATATTCGCTCAAGCTTGAACGAAATTTACTCTTGGATTGTCTACGGTGAAGACAAGTACTTCCTAGTGGGTACTTGGGAAGGATCAGAATACGAGGTGAAGAACGACCCAGTCAACCAACCTTAGATCCACTACGAAAGCATGCACGGAATAGTTGCTCTCATGGATCCTAGAGCCCCAGTCAAAAATGTTGACAAAAAGTAATTCGCCGACTCTACCGTTTGCGGTGGAATCTGCAATAACATTACGAAAGTATAAATTATATGTAGCATTCCTAGTATTAAAACAAATAATTTCCAGATTAATTTATTTAAAAACTATTATATTTGCTTTTGAAATTTAAAATCTATCAGAAGTAAATGAGAGTTAGATTTAAATGGTTATATTTTATATTTAAAAAAAACACACATACAAAAGATCAGATCAATCAATTAATTGCTAATTTTAAAATCCACTTAACTTATCAAAATTCTAAACTCTAAAGTCTAAGAGGTACAATTTGTGTGATTATAAAATTAAGATACGTAATCGCTTAGGAAATATCTAGTGAATTCTTTTTATCCAAATCTATATCTTATATTTGAAGGTTGAAACAGCAAGAATAAGATATTTGAAATAAGCATATATTGGTTTATAGTTAATTTATAAACAATAATTTCTCTAAATATAAACTCTGTATTATTATTAAAAAGCAATTGATAACATTTAATATTTTATTTTAACTTTAGCTATATTTGGAACCACCATGATTCTAAAAACATTCTTTTTTATGCTTACCACGCAAAGATTATTAACACTGAGGGTCTAATCATAATGGGCTATCATGAAAATACAAGAAACAGAGCAGCTTTCGACCTTGACTGCCGCTCTAAGGTCATTAGTTAGGAAGGTGGCAACTATTGGTCTATCGCATGGTACGCCACCATTGAAAACCCCCAGAACTACAAACTTGGAAACTGCAAGTGAGTTCTATTGATTGACGTCTTTATCGTCGCTTAACTTAGTTTATTTATCTTAAACCCCCCCTTCTCTAAATATCTAAAGTCTTTATCATAATTCTAATAAATGTCGTTAAAGTTTAAGTTTGAGGATTTAATGTCATTACTCCTTCTTAATGTTGTATACCTCAAATATTCTTGCATATTATAAAAACCACTAAGAAATTAACTTTCTGCCACGGGGTAAATTGTGAATGAAATTATTATTCTAAAAACGCTCGCTCTCATAGCTAGTTTAAAAGATATTCAAAATTACAAATGATCTCATGAAATGTCGTAAAAATAACCAATTCATTTTAAAGTAACCTACCTTTTACAAATTACTAAGAGAATTGGACTTGTATAGAATCACAAAATTTTAAAAGATTAACTAAAAAACTTTAACAAAAATTAACATCCTGAAAAATAAACATAAACAAATAGAAATTAGTTCTAGATACTCACAATTTTTTTCCTCATAATTTAACCTATCTTAAGTTAAAGTGAAGAATTATATAAACTTGATAATTTCACTTTACAAAAAAATTGTGAGAATATAAGTTCAAAAGCATAGCTTGTATGTGATACAAAAATCATTTAAAATCTTAGAATTTTGCTCAACAAACAAAGGTGATCAAGTTAAAGTATGAATATCTTTTACGAATAAAGTATGCCATTTTAAACAAAAAATTCCAAACATTACATTTTTTAAATCATATTTATAATCGCGCAAGTCAATTTGACTATGGTATTAATTTAGTCACCCTTATCACTAGGAATGCTCACTTGACTTTCACATTTGAAAATTTCAGATAAGAAAGTAAGGAGTTGCAGCTGTTTCTCATCGCACTTATAAGTTTAAAATTGTTTGGACAAGTTTATTGTCAAATATCATTAATTTCTAAATGTGTCTTTTCATTATAAATAGCAAAATATAGTTTTAACTATTCTTCTTTTCATTTTTAATTGAGACTAAAAATGGATTGATTTTTTTAACCTATTTTTAATTGATCTCACATATAATTTTGCCTAAAAATAAAAAAGAATATCAATCTCAGAGCTAATTTAAAAAAAACTTTCCTAATAATTTATTTTTTTAAATATTAATTATGATTTTCTTATTTATTGTAGTAACAAAGAAAAAGAGAATTAAGATATAATAATTTTTTTATGAGACTGAAAGGCATTCTATTATAAATATAATTCCATTCTGTGAGGTATAATCTATTAATATTTAAAACAAAGGGAAAAGATAGATTTAATTTTATTAATTCCTTAAATTTACGAATATAAAACAGCTTCAATTTAAAATTCAATTATATATTAAAAGATTGAGCTAATCTTCAAACTGCAATATCTATAAATTAAAATGATTGAAAAAGAGATCAAGAAGAACGAAAATTTTAAAGAATTAGATATTCACAAATGTAAACCATATTAATTTGAAGAATTAATAAATAGACAATAAGTTTATTAAAATATTTTGTCATAATGGAAATAGTTAAAAGATGTGCTATTTTTATAATTTACAAAAATTCTACAAGTCATGATTAATCTTCAAAGAGGTAAACATTATCTCGTCCCATAAATTTAATCACGCCAAGATTATCTTTAGTCAGATATAAATTTGCGAGTGCCAAATCTCAACATTTTTCTTTCTCATACAAATGAAAAAAAATAAATTCGATCATGATACTTATTTAAGATCGTTTACATAGCTAAATAATTTCAGCTATTTCTCAATCACAGCATATTTTTAATTAAACTAGATTTAATGTCTTTTTTTACTCTATTAAACTGAATTCTTAAAATATTCATCTCAATTATAAAAAAACTATAATCTTAAATTTGTGTCTAAAGGTAAAATGCTATCGAAATTATTATATTAAATGCACTCAGCTAATTACAGAATTTAGAAAATCAAATTACTTTATGGAAACTTGTCAAAAATAGCCAGTCCATTAACTATTTCAAATCAACTTTATTTTTTCTCCTTTATAAGCATTTTTGCTTTCTAAAATTAATATTTTCTTTGGAAAAAATTGGATTTTATTAAGTAATGTAAAAATGAGCATTTCAAAGATAAATCTTTGATTATTTTTAACTACAACAATTCTATTAATTTTCCAGTAAAATACGATAAAGAAGACGCGAATAAAAAACTAAAATTTAGATGAAAGATAATTGATTAAAGTGGCATTTTACCAAGTTCAAATTCTCTTTATTTTTGCTTGCTTTGACTTTAAATACATTTTTTAAAAAAATATATCTATTGATTATTTAAAATAATAATTACTACCTACTAAAGGCAGCGGCACTTCAAGCTCGAGCCAGTGAAGGTAGACCACGCCTTCGGGGGGAGAAGGCTTGAGCAGAGGCCTCCTTCCCGCATCAGAGTGAGTGACAGCACCCTGACCTAGCGTATTCGAGGATATTCAGCGCGAGCCTAGCGCAGAGCAAGTTAAATCATAGTAGTTATAGAAAGGGCTTATCTTCAGTTAGCATCCACAATTTGATTCCAGTACATCTTAAGCTTTCAATAATAAAATCCACCTTTTTGTAAGTAAAATTTATAATTTGGGATTTTATTCTCATAATCTACTCTGATATACTCTACACTAATTCTAATATTACAAATATCATTAAAAATTAATTAAAAAAAGAAGTATGAAAAAGAGTAAAATTAAATTACCTTTATTACTAGAGTTATCAGAATTAGATCCTAGACTCCTTAGAGAGTGAAAATATTAAAAAGGATTTTATCTAATTACTTTAAATTATGAGTTCTCTATAATTCAATTAATTTTTATTTTTATTAAATAAATACTTTCTTAAAATTTGAGAGATGTAACATAAGTTTTGAAACCTCAAGCATTCATTTAAATTGATATACAATTAATGAATATTTGTTACTCATTATTTTCTTTAATTTATAAGAATTAATTTTAAAATCAAACTTCAACAATTAATTCTTCCATTCTTTTATTCTATTTCTGAAAATATTCAAACATCTTGGCTTTCAAATTTTAGTCCTAGGTCAATTTAGGAGAAAGATTTATCTTATCTACATGGGCTTTGAGTTTTATAAATCACTATTAAATTTTATATTCAAGGAAAGGCCCACCAAAATATTTAATTATGTTAAAAAAACTCCTTAAAAAACTTTAACTTAATAAATCCTTTATCAAATTATCTTATCAATGAAATGAATCCCTCATACAAAAATGCTTTCGATACAGTTTGGAATATTCTATACACACTTTTTATATATACAATCATCGCCTATCTATTTAAATTATTTAAATTTTAGCTTCAATTGGATTAAAGTTATTTTATTATTAACCTACAAGTCCTATATTAGCTGGATAGTATTTTCAATAGTTTATATTTGATATATTTTATGCAGCAAATCTTGAAAGATAGAAATGATGATTCATCTAATCTATTCTCCAATTAATATTATATAATTTTTAATTGGAGTTATTTTATATTATATAGTAATATACAATAATAGTATTTTATTGACTTTTCAAATTGAATAACTTTAATTACTTAAGTTAATACAAAAATTATGTGAATAAAGTATAAGTATTTAGCTTTCATTAAAAAAGTTATTAGTTCATTTAATTATAAAAGTTATAAAAACAGATTTGAGGTGGGAAAGTTGTTACTCAAAATTAATGAATAGAAAGGCTTTAATATTATGAATTTTAAATGAATTATATCCCTTTTTATTTTTTATCTAACGGTGGACTTTCTCTTGACGTGGTACAGCTGATCAAGGAGTTACGCCTGTGAATTAACTTTAAATCGATTAAGTTATTATATGCCCGTTGATGGGGGATGATTAACTTTTTATCTTCATAAAATGAAGATAAAGCATGTGTAAATGGGTTTATCCAATAATTTTAACCATTCAATCAATTTTAGAAAGCTTATCAATGTTTAATTTTCGATTGAAAATTTATTGATTTAATATTAAATATGCATAAGTTAGAATTTCAAAGGTAAAAAAAGACCAAGATTGAAATAATAAGCATATATTAAGCAATATTTATAATCAAAATAATATATAACCTCAAATAATTTTGTAACAATTATTACACTTTCTCTGAGATTTAAGTATTAAGTAAATATTTTAGCTATCTTACCCCTCAGATTATTATCGGCCAACAAAAATTTGATAGATGAGAGTCGGAGAAATTTTGATAATTTTATGAATGCCCGATCTAAATTTTTTGTCATAAGTTGTATTTATCTAATAGCTACAATCAATATTAAATGGGCGAGGATATTTATTTTTTAAACTACTTAAGAAGCTTCTATATTAAAAATTGGCTCATGAATATATAAAAACTGTAGCGTTTTCCATAATTATACAAATTTTCATACTTTTATATAGAATAATGTATAATAATTCATTAGATATTGAATATTATAGGTAAAAATTAAAAATTCAAATTCTAAATAAAGTTCTTAATTCGTTGGAGTATGCTGTATAATTATTCCCCAACCTGGTTTAAATAAAATAGAAATGTCTTTAGTAGTAGTATTATAGTGTAAAAGAGTGTGCTTTAATTTAAAAAGTCCTGACGATTAAACGACTGGTCAGATTGGAAAAATGGTGGAAAGGTAATAACTTTATCTCCATTTCTGGAGAATTTCCAAATCACATTACTATTTTCTAACTATTCTATTTCAAGAAAGTATATTCGCATTCATAATCACTGCAACTGTCCTTTGCGAGCTAGATGTCTTTGCAGAAGTGATTCCATTAGTAAATTCCCAGGTGGGGGAGTTCGAACCTCTCTGGTGACAACTATACCTAATTTTTGGTATTTTAAGTTATCCTTTGAGGCTAAATTATTGTAAAAACCTTTTTAAGAATAAAATTTTAATTATTTATAAGCAGTTATTTATGTCTTAATTTACAAATAAGTGATTTCAGAACAAAAAATTAACTTTCTTACTTTAAAGGTTGAGTTTCTAGCAAGCAATACAAAAATTTGAATGAAAGGACAATATATTTATGTATCTTAAAAGATTTTTAATAATAATTAGATTTGATTAACAATGTAAACTCGCTGTCTTTGATTAATTTAGTTTGATTATTTGTTTAGATAAAAAATTCTCAACATTTTTGAAGGTTGTGTCATGATATTTTCTTAGAATTATAAGTTTTAAAACTCGATTTCAATTTTTCTCATCAATCCGATTCGGCTAAAATCTATTTCTTTCACAATAAATTTCCTTGATTTTTTCTCAACATGGCCTTCTCATTTATTATTTTTTGCGATTTATATTTCAAAAATCCAATTCTTTGGCTCAAAGCTAAAATTATATAAATATCTCAACCCCCACTACTGATCTCTTTATTCTCTGATTAAATTATTTATATAAATATAAATCTTAAATGAATCAGCTCCCTTTTCTTTCTTTAACTTCTATTCTATTATGAGGTTCTATTTTCTTTACTTTGTAGCAATTTATTAATTTTAGAACTGTTTCATTCTGTTTTTAGCGGAAAATATCTTTCAATTGATGAATTTTACATCCTTCAGAGACTATGCTAAATTTTATTAATGATTGAAATATTTTTTAAATTAAATCGTTTTTAATATTTATTTTTTAAAATTTATTTGGTACAAATAATATCAATTTTATAAATACCGAAATATAGATATGAGTTGAAGTTTTATTAAAGGGCATTTCATTATGATTTTATTTAATGATTAGATCAGATTCTAGCTACCTCGCATAGGGCTATTTAAGGCGGTCCGTTTAATCAAACATAATAATATATTATACAAATATTTATGAAAGGTCAAAGAAAATTTAATAAAATGTAAAAAAAGAATTTATCCTTAATTTTTTTAAGAAACTCTATTTATTATTATTTGCAGGTAATTCTTTTTTTTATAGAATTAAGTTGTTCATAATATTGAAATGCAATTAATATTATGAGGATTCTCAATTTCACAAAAGATACGACAAAGACCACCATCGTGGTCTACCTAGCCCTCTTCTCAATTCTTCAAGTCTCTTTCGCAGACAAGATCTATGATTCAGCCATTAGCAGCTCTAATGAGAGAACCTAGCTCATTGTTGAAAAGTCTAAACAGTCTGTCGAAATAATCAAAGACTTATCTGAAGCTGCCAAGAATTACAACGATATAGCAAAGCAACTTGGAATCTTAAGCGAGACAAGTCAAATTTGGAGGCTTCTAAATAGAAATATTTTAATTTATTATCACAAATATCAAATTGTGAAGTTTAAAGGCTGATAAAGCAGCAAATTTTTATGGGCAAAGATTTTAAATATATTCTCTGAGAAATAAAAAAGAAGAAATTAAAGTATTTTGCATTTTTTAAAATATTAAAGTTTAATTTGAATTTTTGAGGTTTTTCGATTTTTTTTATAATAGGAATTTTAATTAAAATGGGTGATTAGTTAAAACAATAAATGGAGAGTTGGAAAATGTTGTCAGTTGAAATCACAGATTCACCCCTGATCCGCAGCTGTTCTATAGCTTATCAAAAATTAATATGAGCTTCTTCTTTAATCATCTTCACAGCAACTATCAGGAGTGAGATATGATTCACACACTCCTTTTCATCCTCATCATCATATTCTTCTTCTGATCTTGTATCGCTTATAACTCTTGACATAACGCTCCCACAAAAAAAGTTGCAAGGATAAAATTTTCGGGGGTCTTTCCTCGACAGTAAAATTTTATAATTAATAAAGGTAAGAAAAAATATGTTTATAGGATATTTTTCACTCTTAAATCTGATTCTTCCAGTTATAGAGGCCTGCTCGAACATCTAAGGCTCCAAATTTTAATCCTAATTGGGTCAGTTAGAGGTCAGCTGCACCTAAATAAAATCTATAATTTTCGATGATTTTTCGCTATTGTAAAATAAACTTATAGTGTAATTTTGAAATAGTGCACCATTTTTATATAACCACAATTTAGTTCATGATTAAGGGACAAATGCTGCATTTATCAGCTTTAATTCTTTGGGCTTAAAGCTACAGCATGTTAGGTATTCATAAAATGGCGCACTATTTCATAATTACTCTATAAAATAAAAATCATCGAAAATTATAGATTTTATTTATGGGCAGCTGACCTCTAACTGACCCAATTAGGATTAAAATTTTGGAGCCTTAGATGTTCGAACATGCCTCTATAACTGGAAGAATTAGATTTAGGAGTGAAAAATATCCTATAAACATATTTTTTCGAACCTTTATTAATTATAAAATTTTACAATCGAGAAAAGGCCCCCCCAAATTTTCTTAGAATTTCATGCTGAATCGAAAGATCTAATATTTATTCAAATTGGACACTCTTCAACTGATCAAAATTGTTCCATTTTAATTTAAATAATAATTTAATACAATTTTCCATTAAATTTTCAGCTCTAATATCCCAAATTAGTGCAGCTCTATATTTACATCTATTGGTAGAGTAGATAAATGGGAAGCAGAAAGTATGAGAGCAGAGAATTTGTGAAAGTACAACCTTGAAAGTGAGGTCAGCATTGAGACATAAAAAGGCGCAGAATCATTGATAAAATGGATCACTTCTCAAACCCATAAGTTGGTATATTTAATCAGGATAGTGAGGAATATTTTATTTGCATTCCAACTAATATCAAGCTTACTTAAATTTTTTTCTTAGACGGACATACTTTTAATTTAAACATCGTCAGATATATTATATTAAAATATTTTAGTTCTTATTCATTTAATTCAGTATGAAATATTTTTATGAATTTTAAAAAAAAATCTATCTTGACCTTAGATTTAAATGTTTTCTCAACTTTTAATAACCTTATAATTTTTTAGATTTACCCTCCCTCCAAGTTAAATCTTCAATAAGTTGGCAATCGCTGGACCTGCTTTCGCAGCAATTGGAGCCTTGTTTAATAAAATTAAGTCCTCATAATTTTATATTTTGGAACAAATTTGAACTATATTTTTAAAATTATCAAAAGAAATAAATATATTTAAGAGCCAAATTATTAAATAAAAAGAACTTTCACCATTCCCATTACTCTATAAAAAACACGCATAATCTTATGATTGCAGACTTTTTAAAATAGCTTAGAATATTTGAATATAACAATTTTAAATTAGATTATGTAAAATTTAAACTTTTAATTATTTTATCTCCAACTATCTTCTTTTTTATTAATTAATGCTAATTTGTTCTCTTGTTAATTAATTTGTATTGAATTTTGCTTCTTTGTCATTATTTAATAACGTATTGTGGTTAAAAGAATTTTTAAATTAATATATTATGTATGGTTAATTTTCTGTTTATTGAGCCTTTTTTATTCTAATTTTTTTTATTAGTTTCTATAAAATGCAAATCTTCGCTCAGATAAATCTTTCATTCTAAATATAGCTGCTAAGAATTCATAATAATTTAAATATTAAGTTAAAATGGAATAAATGAGTGACAGTTGAAGTAAGTGCAAAATAAATAATTATTATATTCGATTGGGAATTAAATTATAAGATAATTTTATTTTTGCAACTTTTGTGTAATAGCACTCAGTACACAGAGTAAATAGTGACTCAAGTTTTAATAAAGAAAAATATGAGGATGACGATGAGTTCGCGCATCATTGTGGGGTGCTGATGAAAGAAGAAACTCTTATTAAATTTCACAAGCTATAGAACAAGATGCAGGGGTGAATCGTTTTATTTCAACAGCCATGAATTTGCAACTCCCCATTTATTAATTTAATAAATCACCAATTTTAATTTGATTATCTTCTTTAAATAAAATCATTCCTTAGATGAAGCTGAAGAGAGTTACACATGCAACTTGGTCCTTATAAAGTGACGAAAGACCAATAATCTGAAAGTAGTCATCAAAATTATACATAATTTATTATAAATCGATTTTCCAAAAATCTGAGATGATAAAATATGACCCCAAAAGGAAATTTTAAATGCAAAAAATCTTAATTCTTTGTAATCTTTTTGCCTATTTCGGCTTGAATGGACAATTTTGGAGCGATTTTGACAATATAAAGGGGGAAGTTGAGTTTAGTCCCCAAAAATATTCTTATCAAAAATTATAATTAATAGATTTAAATGATAATAAGAGTTATTTATTTATCATTTAGTATAAAATATCTAAACTTAATTACGTAAAATAATATTATTTTAATTTTGTTCTCATTTTTTGACATGATAGGAGGAGCTGAGGACCCAGTGATTAAATAACTGAGTGAAATTCGAGACGATATCTCTAATATGAGATCAAGCATGGACCAGCAATACAAATCTAGAATTATTGGTAATTTTTAAATACACTTAATTAGCTTTTTAAATCTATAAAATTTTCCTCAAGATTCATTTTATTTTAATAATTTAGTAAGTATATTTAAATTTTTAGAATCTAACATAATGAATGCTTTTTATTTAATAATTTCAGATCTTTTAACTCCAAAAAATGGCAAGTTATTTATAATTAATGGTCCCATTAATTCATTACTTTAGTAACTGGAATAGATAGGCTGAATTAAAATTTGACTTGTTTGAACATTTTATTTTAATTAGGTTCAATAAAATAAAAAGTTTTATAATTGGTTGATTAGTACACTAACTCAATTATGGTATCACCTTTAATCTAGCAAGCATTTTTAAATTTAGAAAGTGGACTAATTTGTTATTCTTAATAAAAAGACAATTAAAAATTTAGATCGATTATTAAATCATTAACTATAATCAATCTATAAATTGGGTATAAATTACAACTAGAATCACGGAGATAGGTCCGAAAATGAAATATATGTTTAAAAAAATATTTCATAAAAGATTTCTTTAAAGCGGCATTAAAGTAGTTTATATTATCTGCTTTTCTCAATCATTGTTGCTGAAATTCAATTTAGTGTGATAAATTGCCATCAGTAGAGAGACTTTTTTTCGGACTCTCACTAAATCTCTAATTTTAAAGTAATTCTGCTATCTTAATTTTATAATCTTGAGCACATGAATGAATATTTGGCTATATATTATAGCAATCCTCAGTTTGAATTTTGTGTACAAATTAAGAGAGAAATGCTATGATGATGGCCTTGACTCCTTGCATAAGTTCTGTTAGCTATTGATTAGTTGATAAAAAGAAAATTCCCCAATTGATTCTCGGAATTGATTTCAGTAAAGAAAGATGAAATATATTTACGGAGGTGATCACATTCTAAGTGGTAGAATATTTTCAGCAAACGAAAGTTTTTTTTATTTTATCAAAACAAGTTCTTGCTAAAATAATGGAACTTCCTTTCATATTTTTGTGGAAGAAGCAGGGTCCTAATTTCAGAGAAGGAATCATATGCAAAATCTGACATGAAAGCATCTTAATTAAAAGAGATATCGGCTGGGTATTACACTTGTTAGTGTTATCAAATATTACAAATTAAATGAGATAAAATATAAAACTGCAGGTCTCTAGTTAAAATTAAATATTAGCTCTATATTAAGTGAGTACATTTAAATTTATCCTTAAAAACCAGAAAAAAAAACAGAAATATTTTAGGGTTTATATCAACTTAGTCTAAAATAAATTAAAATTAATATGAATTTCTTCTTTAATTCCCTCTAAACTGAGAGGGCAGTGAACACCTGAAATTTTTTCCAAATATTAATACTTCAATACCTTGTTTCACTCGCACATAAGAACTGAGTTTTCCCATTCAAAATTAATAAGGAAATATAAAGTATGTTAATTTAAACCAAAGGTAAATCTTTTTACTTCTTACTTGAGCCATTTATTAATTGAAAATGATATTTCTGATGTCCATTAAATTTTAAACTTTAAATTATAAAATATTCTGCAAATAATTTTTTAAATTTTAAAACTTTTTTAATTTAACTGGTTAAAATTATTTTATTGAAAGGTTTAAATTCTTGACAGTTCTCAATACTATTAAGAGAGAGGCATGCTACCAATAAATACCTATATTAAAAAAGTAAGATGAAATAAGATTATCATATCCTTTTTTTAAAAACATTATAAAAAGCATTATAATGAAGTTTCTTATATAACCTAGCACATAGTTGTTTGAATTAAAGAGAGCAAGGTATACATTTAAATAAAATGTGAAATAAATCAAAGTCATCGTCCTCTTCGTGGAAGATTTTTCTCTCACATTTGTAATGTTAAATTTAGCAAATTAGAGTGGGGGGACGGAAGTGCACACCCTACAAATATGAACCAAATGTAAAGAAAAGGGTCCATAAAGTGTCAAAATCAGCTAACAATGCCAAAAACTAAGTATTTCTGGCTTTAAAAATTTCAGAGTTATTTATACGAATTTCAGTTTTTGATTTACTCCCCGAAACTCTATAATAAGCTATTTCTAAAAAAAGTTATATGCTCAATAGTAACTCCCCAGATAGCTGGATAAATTGAGAACTTAATTAAGCTATGAATTGCTGTTATTATTTTTAAAATGATTCATATAATTGTAAAAACCTCTAAAGTTTATTTTAGAGTTTATCAATTAGTTTGAAGGAGTGATTTTATCAAATTTAAGATATGGTATTCTTGGCTATTATATTTAAACTTGGCAGATTCTTCTTTAAATAATAATAAAGTTAAGGTTGCACAAATTTTGATAAAACAACCTAATCACATTTAAATAACTGAAGTGTGAATCATAATCAATATGTATATTAACTCTATTATTTTCATAAGACTTTATGTTAATGAGTAAAATAGAGCTCTGAAATAAATTTAAAGCCATTTTATAAAATTTTAAATCATAAATTTTTACCCTATTAGAAATTTTGAAAGCTAAATTATCGTAATTTTTGGCATTTTAGACGAATTTGGCCAATATGGTCATTTTTTCATAAAATTTGATAATAAAAAGTGTGGGAGGGGGTGTCCAATTCCGGCTCACCCCCCGAAAAAATTAATGTATAGTAATTATAGACATCATTTATTTATTAGTTTTAAAGCTTAATTTAACTAAATTAGAATTTCTGCGTTACTATAATAATGAATTTTTCCCAGAGATTTGGAATTTGAAAATTTAACTGCCACTGATTTGCTTCCATTTTTTTCTATTACTTTCTATTTCAATAAAATTCTTGTAAATATTAATGCTTTAAATATTTTATCAAATTTGAATATCTGACTTTGCAAAAAATTCAAATTCAGAGACTCATTAATTGCAAGTCTAGTTCCTCAATTAAAGGAGAAGATATATGCGACATCTCAGGAAAATAAATGACAATTAATTCAGGATCAAACTCTTCTCCACCTTTTCCAGGGTTTCTCCAAGGAGTCTAGACTCCAAAGAGGTAAGTAAAAGTAATGAAATTGAATTTAATACAGAATCTTAGTTATGCATTTCAATATCTGTCCTTAAAATAGGTTTTTAGGTAAAAAGCTTAAAAGTCTAAATTTTTGTAACATAAATGGATGATCTCTAAAAAATTAATTTTAATTGGTCACAAATGTATATTATTCTATATATTGGTTTAAGCAAATTAATTAAAAGTCTACAGTAATCTCTTATGATATGAAAATTTTCATTATAAAAAAATAAAAAACTATGTTTTTTTATAAAAATCAATAAAAAAAATTATATTTCTAATGGGGTCGAAAATATTAGGCTTCCTCTCACTCAGATACCCATTAGTTAGCTCCTTCAGTTTGAGAAAAAAATTAATAAAATATGATAACCTTATTAATCTTTCCATATTATATTATTTAATAATTTATTCACTCAATAAAACTTATTATGGATTTATTACAATATTTTAGGATTAAGAATCGATTAGAGAATTTGAAGATTCAATCGTTAACAATTTCAATAACTTGATGATCTATGCCAACTACTCAAAAGAGCACCCTAAAGACATTAAAAGCTTAAAAATATAATGTAATTTAAATTATAATATCCTCGAAATTAATAAAGAATCGTTGATGGTAGGAAGTTGAATATAAAATTCAAATAGTGATGCATAAAAGTGATTGTTATAAAAGATAATATCTTATTATTTTAAACGTAGAAGTGAGGTGTTAAGCAAATCTTCTTCAAGAAATTAATAGTTGTCTCAATTTTTAAATTTTTTCCTGCATTTCTATTTTCATATTATAATATATCTATCTTATTTATAAAGTATGGGATATAGACTAATACAATCATTAATTATAATTTCATTCGATAATTTCTGAGCCTAATTTGTGCGAATCTAATTTTAGCCCATTTAAAAAGAATTTCTTCTTTTTTATATACTCAAGTAGTTTGATATGCTAAGATATCTATTGGTAATCATTAAAAAAAAACTTAAAATTTTTTAGATTTTCTCAAATATACAATCAACTTTAACTTAGAATTTGCTTCAGAAATTATATAATATAATAAAAAAAATTATATAAGAGTTTAATTTTAAATTTTCAGATAATTCTTTATATTTTATAATTTTGTGCAAACTGCAAAGATGCAGTTATAAAATTGAAGGAAAGCCAAAATTAATGCGTAAATAAACTCTGCCATCTTCGAAAAATGTAAGATTAATCTGTAAAATAGAGCTTAAACATATTTTAAAGTTTTTTATAATATTTCAAATTATAAATTTTGGCCCTTTTGGAAATTTAAAGACTAAACCTTTTAGATTTATAAGATTTTAGATATAGATATTAGTGGAATTAAGTACCCCACAAGGGTATATATATAATAGGCTTTTATATCAGCTAAAATATTTTAATTAGAGCTCCTCTTATAATTTTCGCTTTATTTAAAAATTATTACTTCTGGCTATTTAATTCTATCCAATCTATAGCATGTAACCACCATGTTTTAAAGATCACTTAGAAAATATTTTAATAGTTTTTTTCATTTAAAGAGGAAGGTAAGAAGTTTGAATAAAATTATCTTGATAAAAAAATCCTTTACTCTAATGAAAAATCTTATTAGATTGACTGAATTTTAAGCTTTAATTCAACTACTTTAATTTTATTCTTGAACAAAAATTAGAATAAATTTAATTTTTTTAGTTATATTGAAAGAATCAACTCTTTCAAGTCTTACTTCCTTGAGAGATATCCTAAAACTACTTTCGAAACGCAAATCTACGGTCTTATAAGCAGAGTTATTATAGCTGAAAATTGTTTAATTATTGAACTATTTCACATTTTAGAATATAAAATACGAAAAATGTGCTGAGATTTTTAAATAATCGGAATTGGAATATGCATATTATTCATTATAGGATTAATACAAAGTTTGGTAGAAGAAAAAAATTGAATAAATTCCTAGGCTTATCTCTGCAGCTCTGATGTGAAGAGGTAAGAGATTAGATGTTATATATTAGATGATTTTTATTTTAGAACAGAATTAATCTTATAAAATGACTACTAATTTTGTTAAATATTATTTAAATTACACTAATTTTGTAATTGGTTCTTTGGTACATTTAAGGTTTATTAAACTTGATTGTGCTAAGCATTAATGCACTATAACAGAGAAGTTAATCAATAAAACAGAATTAAAATTTTTGGGGGGGGCCTTTCCTCGACAGTAAAATTTTATAATGAAAAAATGTAAGTAAAAAATATGTTTGTAGGATAATTTTCGCTCCTGAATCTGATTCTTCCAATAATAGAGGCCTATTCGAGCATCTAAGGCCTCAAATTTTAATCCTAATTCAGCCAGCTAGAGGTCAGCTGCACCTAAATAAAATCTATATTTTTAGCTATTTTTTCGCTATTGTAAAACAAATTTAAAGCGCAATTTTGAAATAGTGCAATATTTTT
>JAJKFJ010021207.1:0-26199 GCA_027382625.1 Tetmemena sp. SeJ-2015
GGGCCCAAGTTGCGCAGAAGTTGTGCAGAGAAAAAGGGGAAAAATCGCAAAATATTTATTTATTCGATGTAAATTGTTTTCACCCACAAATCGAAAGATAAAGGTAAATTGAACAAAAATTCTTAAGGGTGGTTTTGACTCAACGGTTTTTTGAAAATTCGGGGTTAAAAGAAGTTGTTTAGTGTAAATTTTTTAAATACCTCAAAAACAAAGATGTACTCGTGTTCTTTTGGACAACGCAGTGATACATAGACTTTCCCCAAAATACTAGAGACATGCAAGTTTTTCAAGTTTCATTTTCTTTCAATGGGGCAATACTCCCCATGGCTAAACCCTTTTTGAACAACTTTTGGTAAATTGAAACAATAACTTAAAAAAGGGCAAAAGTTAATAGCAAGAAGTTAAATAAATTCTCGTTCAACCAAAAATTTCCTTTAAAGAGAAAGTTGGAACGGCTTTTGTTTAAGCAATAAAAAGATCTTGATCAAACGAAACTCAGCCCTCTGGTTGTTCAGTATCAAAGAGGTTTCAAACTCTAATTTTTGGGCCCATGTTTGAAGATCAAGTTTGAATCTCATGTATCGATTAAAACATAATTGATAACTCATGCCGCAACTTGGGTTTCGTGCTCGTTTGGGTGAATCATGTTTGGGTGACTCATCTTCGTAACTTGGGGTTTTTCTTTACTCATTTTTCAAACTCATTTTTGAGAATCATGTTTGGGGGCACCCCATTTTTGGGGCACTCATTTTTGAGAACTCATGTTTGAAAAACCATTTTTTTTAGGGGAAAGGGAAACTCATTTTTGGTCATTAAAATTTTGAGCACTTTTGTATTGGGCCACTCTTTTTTGGGAAAACTCGGTAACAACAAATTTTTAAATATATAATTTTGGGTAATCATGTATGAGCACTCATGTTTTCGAAACTCATTTTTTTGACTCGTGTTTTCGCACTCGTTTTTTTTACCACTCATTTTTTAAAGAAGTCATGTATCACAACTCATGTATGATGACAGCTATTAAAATTTTTTGTTGGCGAATTATTTTTTTAGCATTCATTTTTTCCGAAAGTAAGTTTTCGGCACTCGTTTTTTTCGCACTCGTGTTTTCGATAAATAATTTTGATTGATATTTTAAAAGATGAAAATTAAAATAAGAGACTTGTACTCACTTTAATTTTTTGACATTTAAAATTTCCAATATCAAAAATATATAAGCGCGATTCCATAAAACACGATTAGTATTTTAGAAATTTTTGGGACTTTAAAAAGTAAAATTATATTACTTTCTACAATTAATTTAAAAAAATAACAACAGAAAGATTTGTCTTAACTAAATTATAAAAATAAATTAGAATTAAATCATTTTTAGACAGTATTTAACATTTTAAATATATAATATATTTTTAAAATAATTTTTTCCTTTAGTAATAGAATAGAAACATTATGATTATAAAAAAATTAATTCAAATTAAACTTTTTTTAAAATTTTATAGTTTAATAAAATTTATAAAGTTAACCAAGATACTTCAAAAAAATTTATAGCTGAGAATTAAGCTAAGAACTAATTTATCTTATTTGAAATCAGTGGTAGTATGAAATATTGAGCTGAAATTATTATCATTCGATAAGATACATAATTTTAAGAAGCCTTTAACCTCCGTCATTAGTTTTTTATTTAGATAATTTCTTGGTTCAGAGTTTGTAACATCAATATATCTTAATAAAGAGCTCCTTTAATAATGGCAGTATAATAAACTCATCTTATAATTTAAGGAGCTATCGAGCAAGCCCCATATTGAGCTGCATAGCTCGAAAATTTGACGGCCAATATTTTATAATTCTTCATTTATTATTTTAACTCAATGCCCATTTTCATTAAAATTTTAACTAAATAAAATTAAAAAAAAATTGTGTAAATAATAAATTTAAAAAAAATAAAGATTTTTCAAAAAATAAATTAAATTTCATATTTTATAATAAACTTATTCAAGATAACAATGAAAATTGGTTTTAAATAAATTGATTAAAGGGAAACCTGATTTAGATATATTCACAAAACATTTGGAAAGATAAAGCTTTTTAAATAAAAAAAAAAGCTTCAGATTATTTGATTCTATATGATATTTAAAAAAATTTAAACAGTTAATCATAAAATTTAAATTCATGCAATTATTTTACGAAAATTTTAAGTAGATTAAATTTTAATTCACTTTCTTTAAGATTTATTCACTATTTATATTTATATATTAATTTATTTTGAACTGATATAAGAATGGCTTAGAAATAGTAACTAGGAGAATTCTCATTCTTTTATAGTCCCTATTTGATTAGACAGTCAATGGAGAGAAACTCCTCTGAGATTTTACCAAAGCTTTAGAATAGTCCAAATAATTGTGTCAGTTGAGTTGGCCAGTTTAGGTCGTAGCTAGCAGCTGTGAGGAAAATAAATATCTATTTAAATTTGGACATAGCTCATGAATATTCTCAATGCAATACTTACTTGGCTCTCTGTCTCTGATCTTATGTTATAGTAAATTATAAGTTTTTTATTTAAAAATGGCAAAATGTGATGAAATACATTTAAGAGTAATTATTGATTTTTCTCTGAAGTATGGAGATATTTATGAATTTGATAAGTCTTCAAGTATTGAATTCTTTTGAAACGTTTCAAATGTATCAGTTATTCTGTAGATATCCAGATTAAAAATAGTAATGACTTATTATATAGTTTATTTTGATATAATAATTTAGTGAATGAAAATTTAGTCTATAATCCACAACAAGAAAGCAAATCCAATATTAAGAGCGAGAAATGTGCCAATAATAGCAATAATATTTTCTGATATAATTGTTTGCAATAAGATTTTAAGTCATAGAGGAACAAGCATAGCAGGTGTCATCAGACCCCTTAGTGTATTGAACTCCATTTACGTATTAGCACTAATTGCACAGTTTTCCTCCATAGCCATATGCACACAGTGGAAATGTTTGTATTGAATCTGAGGAATCCTAAGGATACAAACCACCTATACAAGCATACAAATAAAAGACACAAATAGATAAATCTATTTCCTATTTTATATTAGTAGAGAAATTTAAACTCAATTAAATCATAATATGTATAAGTGATTACTTAAGATAGGTTTATGAGATAAGGTCAATTTGATGAGTAAAAAAATATTACCAATAATTTAGAGTTGCACATCCAATTATTCGTCGAATATAAATATACTCAAGAAGTATATAACAGTAGTTTCAAGGTTAATTATGAATGAATTTATTAATATATTCCAAGCATCTGGATTCAAGCATTCTATGATATTTGTAGAATAAAATGAAGATCTCCAAAAGCCAGGTTTTACCGAAACCTAACTCCCACCTAAGCAATCAGTTTCTTTTAGGCACTCATTGCAGTGGTCTTAATTTGGTAGAAGTGAATAAAAACCCTTCTCGCATAGTTAGCACTTATTATCAATTTATAGTAATTAAATTGTCAATTCTAGATTCCCCTATTTCACATTCTCGAAAACTTAGTAGGATAATTTCCTCATTTATTTGATCATTGTGGGTTAGGTTAAAATTGTGCTTGATCATTTGATTATTTATTGAAGCCGAAAATACTTCAAACCCTACATTTTGACTTCCTGGTTCAGCTATGAACATCAGAGTCTAAAACGTAGCCACTCCATTTTCTACCTGCTTTTGATAAATTAAAAATGATTGCCCAAAATTCTTGCATTTTCATTTAAAGGTGAAATGACAACAACCCTAAAAGCTTTTAGGAAAGAAAGTCTTACGATTTAAAAAAAATTATAAAATTGAATGGATTTATCGTCGTTGACTATAATATTTTGATCTGCATCTACAATAGCCACTTTGATGGTTCCCATATAGGTTTGTCCACTTGCAATTGGATATTGATCGTACTCTAAGACAACAACTCCGTAAGGATAGCCTGCAATAATGGGTCCGTAGGGAGCGAAGTTAGAATTTGCAAATGTATTATTGATAGTAATTGGTCTGTTCTTGACATAGCTTAGCAAATTAAAATAAACACTCCTCCCTCCACAAATGCGTAGTTATCCTCAAAGACGCTTGAACTCAACACTGTATCGCAAGAGACAGCTATAATTTTTCAGAAATCAGAAAGTTACCTTACATTATGAGCAGTGTAAAGATATTACACCTCCTATTTTCGCTATATTTTGTGAGAACATTGTTGCAATCGCAGAAATATTGTGCTAATTAACAAAATATTTTCCTTAATATATTATATTAAATGTCATCATTATAGAAAAGTATTGAATTAAAAGAGGGTATTTTGTTTAATGATAATTAAGAATTGTATCTAAGTTAAATATCTGATTTCGTAATTAATCTGGAACATGAAAAAAACAATTAGAGTAAAAATCAGTTAGGTCTATTTAAATGAGAAGAGAACAAAATAGTTTCACCTCTAAATCATGCTTGAAGCCTTAAGCTCAATTTAACTCAAGGTGCCTATGACTAATTTAGGCATAGTCAAAGATTCAGTCGATTTTAGCATCGCTTGTGGCACTTAGCATAAATGCCTTATAATGGGTTCCCACTATTGAATCAAATTCTTTAATTATGAACACCTCGTGTTCATAATTCATTTAAAAGTTGAATGAGATCGTATTAATCTAAATGATGATGCCTCATGCTGTAAAAAAAGCATTCATTTACTAACAAAGGATTTTATCGAGTACGATTAAAGCTACTTCATTTCCCTCATCATCCAACCCGTGTTTTTACAAGAAAAAGTAGGGATTTAAATATATATTGCTTGCACGATCTAACTTAACACTGCTGCAGCCATGCAAGTTAAATATTCGAAATATGAAAGTTTAAATATATAACGTCTTTTAATTAATTTGAATTATGATTGGCTTTTAATATAATATAATGGCCTTCTAATTTCCAAGTTTATTTTAAAGATTTGACTTGGATCCATTGCAGCTCATTGAGATTTTTGGGCCAGCTGCCAATCTTTGTTGGGAACCTTTTCGGAACCAACTTTCAATTTTCCACTCCTTAAAAATGTAACAGAGAGGATTTTTATCCTGTGTTAAATATTAGGGGTGGTAGTTAGAATTTCATTAAGGTTCCATCTTTTGAGCGATTATGACCATCTACTCTATGGAGACTAGATTATTAGTGTTCAGGTCTTTAGGATCTTTAGTTGCTTTGCTAAATTTTTTTAAAATGCCTAATCTTTGATATTTTTATACAATTCTTTCAAATCTCAGCTCTAAAATTTTCCTACTTCACTCAACAGAGTAGAATAAGATTTTAAAGTGATTCCTTGTTTAGAAATTGAGATGCCTTCACGAAATCTACTAGCCTCTCGAGCTGAAGCTTTATGATAATTCGAGATTTGAGGATATCTATAATTAAAACTCTCTAAGAAAGCTGTTGCATTAGCTCGATAATATTAACTTTTGGCTTTTAAGTAAATTAATCTCGGATTAGCACTTTTATGATACCCTCTCTTAGATAAGGTACAATAGCTAATAGTATCTTTAGCTGGCCTTGGTGAAGAATGTTGCTTAGTTTGGAAAGATTGATTCAATTTCAGGTTGTGAATTGTGAAAACTAGTATTCTGAAAAGAAATCTATTGCTAAGAGATTTTCTCGCGATCTTAATCAGTAAAATTGTTGATAACTGACTCAATTATTTGAGTTAGCTGAACATAGAAGGCTTTCGTAGGAACTCTCTAATGTCGAATAGATCAATTATGAAACTAGAAAGAGTATCCTTTAAAGTGCCATTTTCTATATAGAGCTCAGGGAGGTAAATTTATGCTGAACAATGAGCCATTATCACTTGAATTGGTTTCATACGTTTAAGTTTTTTATTGCACTTTCAGTATCATGCTACTTAAGCATTTCTATATCCTTTTTTCTTTGAGTTTTATCCTTTATTAAAAATCCAACATTTTATTATAAAAAATATAAACATTTCAATTATAATTTGAAATTTCAATGTTAAATATTCAAAAGATTTTGCTCTAAAAACGAATTATTTATAATATTGAATATATTCAATTAATGAATATTGGAATTGCTTGAATGAATTGCTCCTCAATAAAAAGAATCCAAATTAATTTTTTTATAAAAATTTTGATTTTAAAAAGTCATATATAAATGAGGATGCAATATGAATTACACATAAATTAATTTCTCTAATTATTAAATTGTTAAGATTTAAGATTTAGTGGAATTAAGTATCCCACTAGAATTTATATATAATAGGCTTTTATATCACCCACTAAAACGCGCTCATACCTAGTGTGACCTGATTCTACGTGTTAACCCATGACGTCATTTATTCAGTGTGAAGCACCGCTCTCATTTGGGGACGAGAGAGAATCCCAAGTCGACTTGACAATCAAACACCCCCGTTGGCTACCAATCTGAGAACACCTGTGCCACTGGCTCGAATAAACAGTGCAAAAATCCTAATTCACTATGCTGGTCAGGCTATTAAAAATTTTAATATGACTATCATTCTTAAAATTATGTATTCACTTGATCACTATTTATAAATATATCTAGAAGGATGTATTTAAAAATAAATAATTAAAAGTATCTTTATTTTATTTCTCCTCCATCAGATCTGGAGATCAGTCCTTTCAATTTTGATTACTTTAAATTTAATTCAGAATCTAGAACTACAAAAGCTCTATTTTAAATAAACTATTATCAGTAAGGGTATCTGAATAATTATCTCTCATTCCATTCATCAATTTTTTTAAGAACATTTTAATAACCACAATATCCTGATTTTTATTTTTTTTTAATTTAAAGAACGAGAAACAATTGGCTTGAGAATAAGAAATATTTGAACTTGAGCAAACTGAGAAACAACCACTTATTAATGAAAGCCTGTTGCTATGAGAAGAATTTAATAACCTAAGCTCTATGAATCAAGTTAAAATACATAGAGGATAATATTTTCTGTCTTAGTATGCACCTAATTTGATTAACTTATATTATTGCTGAATTGGCAAAGACATAAATCTTTCGATCTTAGATAATACTCTCTGATGAGAATTATAAGCGCGAAATCGCAATTTCAAATGTTATAATGTGAAAAGGGAATTGAAAAGTCCTTACCTTTATTCTTCACAGCTAAAATAAAAAGAACAACATTTTTGCGTTTTCTTTACCCTCTACGATTTTAAACCTAAATCCTTGAAATCGCAAATTAAAAGATAGCATAAATCTATACGACACATGATAAACACTAAAACTTATTGCCACTCAAGATCTGCTAAATGGCTAATCATAGTTTACGCATTCTTTGTTACACACTCACATAAATAACCAATTGTTTTACATTTAAGTAAATCTAGCTCATCTTATTCAAAAGAAGAAAAGGGGTTTCAAAATAATATTTTTTAAATAATCTATTGTTTTCATTTAAAATTAAACAAAATATTTTTTTAATTTTAAATTGCCTTCAATGAATGTACCTGAGATAAAAATCTTGGACTTTTATATGTCTATTAAGTTTTTATTGAATGCAGTAAAATTTGATTATGAAATATTGACTAAATTAATAAGTATTTTTTATTAACTAAGCTGCATCTTAAAATCTCTATTATAAATCATTGCATAATTATGCTTGAAAATTTTTTAATAAATTTTTGTTTATTTTCTCCTGCTGTTGTTACATTTTGAATGGAAACTTAGCTGATTGTGATATTTTTAGCAGAATCTAGTTTAATAAATCTGTCGTTGCTATTTTTATTATAAAAATGAAGTTTAAAAGTTCCCTTTAATTAAAAAAAATTCAATTTAAATGGAATTATTCAAATTAAAATTAAAATTGAATTTATTTTAGAGGTTGAAATTATAAAAACTAGAATTTGTCACGCTCACTTTATTGATGAAATTATAACAAAATAGAAATATTTTTTTAATGAAGATTTTTAATCTATCAAAATAGATTTTAAAAGTCTCAATTTATAATATTGCTCTAAGGATAAACTGCTTTCGCAATAGTTAAATTACTCATCATTTTTAATTAATGCTCTTCCAAAATTTTAATCTTAACTCTATTTCCAAAAATGTTTAAAATATTTAAAAATCTTATATTATTCATTATGAAATAAGATTGAAATTGCTTTTAATAATTAAAATACCAGTAATTTAACTTCATTTTCTTTAAATATGTTAAATAAATAAGCTTTATAGAAAGAAGGAAATCTTTAAAAGATATTTCAATAGTTGTAAGAGAGTTCATAAATTTTACTGTAATGTTGCTAACATATGATGAATCTATTTCTATTTCACTATTAAGGTTTGAAGATATTGCAAATAAAGTTAAGCAATTATCAATTTTTTAATTATATTTATTTTTAATTTTATGCTGTAAGAAATTTATGTTAAATAGTATATTTAATTGTAAACATTTTGAAAATTCTAAATAGTCAAATCTTTTTTATATCAAATTATCCATTATAATTAATAGGTTGGCTTCTTAAATAATAGTAAATATTCTGACTCTTAAATTTCTCATAAGTTGTTCTTTGCTAAAATTCGCAAAGATTTTTAATTAATTCTCATTTAAATTTTCATGTTTCTTGGAAAACATTTAAATTAATAAGGATAGAATATAATATTTTATATTTATTAAAGTTATAAGTAATATTATGTGCTGTTGGTGAATTATTGTTGGATTATTATAGGAGATGTTTGAAATTGAATTATAACAAAATTAATTAAAAAAATATCAATTTAAATATTTTAAGAGGTTTATCTTTCATTTTTAGCTTTGATTATGTTAATGAAATAAGATCCAAGTCATCAGATGAAATAGAGATATTCTCAATTTTTGTATTAGTTATTACAATAGAAGCAAGGTTAGAGACAATCAAAACCCCATAATATGATAAGAAAGTGAAAATAAGTTGTGTATAATTAATTTCTTTATTAATACTTATAATCATGCGAGTCAAACGCGAAATTACTCAAAAATAACTGCATGATCTATCCTATCTCAGTTTCATTTTGACTCTAAGGTATGGATGTAGTCACCCTTATCAGTAGTAATAGCCAGTTCTCAACATCAACTCCATCGCAAAAATGTTGAGAGTGCCAGCGCGCACTATACCTCGCATTTGAAAGTTGCTATTGCGTGAGAAGTTGGAGTTGCAGCTGTTCCTCATCGCACTTCTAAGTTTCAAGATGTGCACATCAATTATTTGATTGATCCTCAAACTCTTCGCCACTAAGCGCACTTCAGTTTGGAGTAGCGCGCGAAGATCTTCCATTGATAGTTTCTTTATCTCAAGATCTCTCCGTAAGAGTAAAATGTATAAGTTTATAAACTGATAAGTATATGGCCAATAAATTAAACTTTACTAAGCTATTTGAAATAATGTAATATTATTTTTTATAGAACATTAAATTAAGATTTATACCCTTTGAATATTTTTTTGGGAACTCTAAGTTTAATTTAATTCAATAAAAGTCTATTAAATTAAAGAAATTTGGATTAAAAAAAGACAGATTCAAATCTTCATATGAAAGTATAAACAAATCATATTTAATTTTAACTTAGCCCAAAAAATTGCAGTAGTGAGGTGAAATAGATAATTTAATTACTGCACAAATTCAATTCCTACATTAAGTAAGCTATAGTTAATAATTTATTTAAAGACTAATTATATCACATTTATTATATTGGGGATTTAAATGAGATTGCTAAAAATTAAAAAAAAATAATTTAAATTATCTAGTTAAATCGAATGATGAGTTATAAATCTTGAATCGTTTTATAAATTATAAATAATTAGACTACCCTTTATTCCCCTTTCAGGATAGACATTATGAAGCCAGGAGAGTGCATTTAAGCATCTATTAGTGAAGTAAACTAGAGAAGTTAGTTTCGATCAATATTAGTAAACCATTTCCATGGAATTGATGCCACAAAATGGAGTAATAATTTAGGTTAATTGATTTCTGGAATATTTAGAGAAATTTAAGTATATAATGTTTGACATTTCCTTATCTATTATGGTCAACATTTTGCTTATCTCTATTGTGCCAGAGTTTTCGATCTAAAGATTTATTCTTGGAGAAGCTTTTTTTTTAATAACTGTTTTTTTCCTTAAAAATGTTTTTAATGCTAAAATTCTTTAAAAAAAAATTAAATCCTTTTCCATCAAATCTTAAATCTAAAACCCAGTTTTAAAGTGAACTAAAATTTCATTCCAGATTCAATTAATTCTCTGTAAGAATATTTACCTTCCTTAGAAGTTTTTCAACATCGGGCCCAAGTTTATTCATATCCAAGATTTTTATTTTTTTCCCAGAGAAAAAAATATAAGAAGATATTGAGTTATTGTGAATGTGCATGAATTATCATAAGTTAAACGTTAGAGAGTCGAAATTATTTTTTAAAAAATTTAATTTTCTAAATGGAGATTAGGTTGCCCCTAAAGGCTGAATTTTGTGAAATAAGTTTTTTTTAAGAATAATTTAGCCGTCATTTTCTATTCTGCCGATGCTGCTTTGCATGGCTTAGTTTCCCTCCATTGTTGAATTAGTTACTTAGATAGAGCTTCCGTAGTGCGCAAAGAACAGCCCTCCCTGAAGCCCGAAGTTGTTGTAAAATTTAGAATTTGTTATAAACACCTTAACTTGCTATAGCTATAGTTTTTATTTCTGAATAAATCCATCAATAGGTTAATAAAATTAATATACCCATGATTTTAAAAATTTTACTATAGAAATCGGCTTAAAATAACTTAAAAGGGAAACCCAATTAAAAATTTTTTTTAAAAAAAAAAATTTAAAGGAAATAAAAAAAAAACAGAAAATTAAGTGGAAAAAAAAAAATTTAAAATATCATAAATAGTAAATAAAAAAAAAATTTTTGCCCAAATTAAACCCATTTAAAATTACTTTTTTTAAAAAAAAAATTTTTTTAATTAAAAAATAATTTAGAAATTTAAAATTTAAGTTAATTTTCTTTTATATCTTCTTATTCCAAAATTTATGATATCATTATTGAGATAATTACTTCCTCTAGATATTGAAAGAGAAGAGTTGAAAACAGAATTTGACACATAGACAATTGAATTGGTCTTCAACTAGATTAGCGCTTAGTTAAAAGGATAATTCTACACAAATTAGAGGTTCCTGATATTCATCACTAAAGGTACAACATCAGTTGTTATTATAGTTTAGAATTAACCGAATTCGGTAATATAGGACTTTATAACTTATATCTCAGCGTGTCTGATATCAGATAACAATTTAAATTAGTACTCTTATAGTTTAAGAATTGAGTTCGAGAAAGAGTAGATGAATTTTGGTTAGTTTAATTGTGTAAATAGTTTTAATATTGATTTGAGACATCTTACCATCTACACACTAGATCTATTTTGAATTTGTTTGTAATCTTATTCTATTTTTAAATTTTCCAAGAGAGATACTTCCAAAAATTTTTTTTCAATTTAATCTCTATCTTTAAATGAAATTTTAAAGCCTTGAATTTAAATTTTTATTAAGTTAAAACCCTTTGGAAATTTTTGGGAAATTTAGAATTTTGAGAATAATTGGATTTTTTGATTTTGGTGGCCCGAAAAAATGGCCCCCGCTTTAAATAAATTTCCGCTATGGGGATGTTATTTAGAATATCTAATTATTATCCCTGCTTGTCCAAAAATCAAATTTTTATGGGTGCCCCAGAGAAAAAAAAATTGTCCCTTTAATTAAGACAGCTATTTTAATTTAAAAATATTTATAGTAAAAATTTTTAAAAAAAAAATCCAATACCAAGAAATGTTTTTTGTATTATGAGGAAAAATTATTTTTTTAAATTGTAAAATTTTCTTCTTTTGAAAAAGAGGGATAAAATTACTTCCCAAAAAGATTTTATTAAAAAACCCCCAAAAATATAAAGTTTTTTTAATTTTTAAATATTATTTAAAAATCTAAAATTTTAAAAAATTAAAAATTTTTTTAAAAAAAAAGGACAAAAAAATTTGAATTTTTTTGCTAAAATTTATAATTTTTAAAAATTTTCAATAAATTTAAGTTAAAATTTTAAAAAAAAATTTTTTGGTTTTAAAAAAGTCCACGTTTAAAATTTTTTGAAATATTTCTAAAACTCTTTATAAAATTAAAGCTTTACTTAGATATTATTTACGTTTTTTTTTTGGAATTGTATTTGACCATATAAGATCCTTGCTTAAGTGAATCTGAGTATTAAAAATTGTCAAATGTCAAATTTTAAAGCAGAAATTGCTAGACTAAGTGTAGGGGAAATAAATTATAAAAAAAATTGAAACTTTTCAATTTTAAAAATAAAAAAAATTTTTTTTAAACGGGGGTTTAAAAAAATTTTAAATTTAAAAATTTTTTAAAAAATGGAATTTATTAGGTCATTTTTAATTAATTTATAAATAATCCAAAAAAAACCCCCCAAAATTAAGGATTTTAAGGGTAAATATTTTTAAAAAAATATCTATTCTAAAAAATAGTTGCAAGAAATTGGATAAATTAAACCATTTTGTAATTTTCAATTAATTGTTATTGATCTCACCCCAAATGTTTTTAATGTAATTTGTCATTGAGTTCAATAATAAAAAAACTGGATTTTCATCTTTTCATTTTTGAACACAGAGTTATTAATTTAGTAAAATATTTAATCTAAGTTTCGAATGACCAGTGATTTAATGTTGAGTTCCTGCTGAAACACTATATTTGTTTGTAAATGAGATACATTAGATGAATCTAAACTTACTGTTATTTGAATTTATTGTATTGTTCTCAAAATACATATTCTCTAGAAGTTGAGTTCCTGTCTTAGAAAAAGCTGATCCTTTAATCAAATAATTATAATGAAGCAGAAGGCGTTTTGATTTTTGTCAACTAAATTTAGATTTAATTTTGAAAGTATTGGAGTTTTTAATTTAAAAAAATACAAAACATAAGGAAAATTAAAATAACATTTCAGGGCCCATCACATTCATTCAATCTGCAGATTGAGGAATCACTACTCTAAAATGCTTTATTTTTTTGGATGATTATAACTTACCATCTTAAAATTAATTTTATTTGATAATAAATGTTTGACTGAAAAAAGGTGAATTAATGATAATAGCCTATACTTCAATAAAAGGCTATTTTATTAAAAGTAATAACTGTTTTATATCTAGTTATAATTAAACAATGGTGCTTACGAGTAAAATAACATTTTTTAAATCGAGTGTTATTTATGAAGGTTACATTATAGGATGAATACGAATAGATTATTTGTTTCGTTAAAATTAATACATTATTTGTCTGAAAAGAGCTTAACAGTGATAAACTTAATTGTAATTAATAAAGCATTTCAATTTCATATTTAAAAAATAAAAATGACAGAGTGGGGAATTCAAAGTCACTCTCTCATCCCACAAGTTACTCTTTAATTGTATCTGAAGCGCAATAAGGTAAGTAAACCGTTGAGCATATTATCTTATTTTTGATAATATTTTTGGGTTTAGCCCTAATTATCATAACCTTTTCTATAATTAACTTAAGAAATTTGGTTTTATAGTTGAGCTAGTCGACGGCAAGGAACCCTTCAATACTAAAGGAAAAGTTTTGAAATGAGATTCTCCTTAGCGAATTCAATACAGAATCTGTAAAGTGAGAATGATCTGACCTTTCAACGCAAGTAAAATATTCTTTCCAAAAGTCTTAGATGAACTTTAGGATAAAGTGAGGACAAATAAACAAGATAAAGCAGAGGATAAATAACTATGGAGCACATGCAGAAGATAAATGTCATAAATAAAACGAGCAAGATCCTAAGCTAAAGGCACGCAAATTATATTCAGATACATTTCGAAATTACATAGAAAAATTATTTGTATTTTTGATCTAAATAATCTATTTGTATTCATCCTATAGTTATGACAAAGTTAGCTGATAGCACAAAGCAGAGAGCTGCTCTGCAAGCAGTCAAACTGTTTATCATGGTGAAATTCACTCATAAAAATATTAAAAAATAAGGAAACTTTAAATAAAGATTAAATCTATATAATTTTATTATGAGAACTTGCAAAAACTTATCTTTTTTCTAAATAAATGCTTTTAAAACTGATGAACAATTTGAGATACATTATAACGCTCAAATATGAATTTGAGGATTGTTTAAAATGACGCTTCCGCTACCTAAGATGGCGACGTGAAATGCTCTTACCTCGCTGATAGTGACATTATTTTATTAGATGTTATTGACAGTTATATTTTCAGCCCCATAATTAATTTGGATGAGTATTCCCTTAGAATAGATATAAATACAATTATTTGCATTTTTAAATTAATATGCTCTGCAGTTATGTTATTTATTATCCCCACATTAGATCTCTGAGAATTTGCATCAGCCTTTAAAAAATTTAAAAAAAAGCCTTTTGTTTTAACATTGAAATTTTATTTTTAGAAAGTAAAATTAACAACAAGTTTTGTTAGATGTAGGCTTGCTTATTAGAACAATCAGAGGAAATGTAATTGTTTGTTAGCAAATATTTTACTCATCTTTTTAGTGAAGAAACTAGTGCAAACTGCTGGGGTATCGGTAATTAGGTACCACGTATTTTAAATGAATTATTTATATATTAGCATCTGTAACTAGAGAGAAAATTCTGAAAATGTTGTCAGAGATTGTAATGTTATTAAATGTCACAAAATTGACAAACGGGGATGAATTTATTTACTATATTAATGAGAGAGGCAAGTTTCTTTAGCCTCCTATCCAGTTCCTCTTGAATGTCATTTCACCTTCATAGGAGTTATTTGCTACTAAATAATAAACTAGAGAGCAGTCTGTAGTTAGCACTATACCTTCATTTAGCCAGTCTGTTTGAATTTAGCTGTCTTCCATTATGAAATTTAATGGGGTAAAAGATCTTATTAATTTTCCATAGTAGGATCTCACCAGCAAATTCTAAATTAATAAGGGATCAGATAGATATATAATATCAAAATATGCCACATATTCAAATTAATTTTAATTTTGTTACCTAGAAGGTTATTTTTCTCCATTTACAGTATTAAAAATTGAAAATGAAAAATATTTTAAAGATAATGATTGTATGTCATAGAGGAAGAGGAATCTCTTCGCCTCATTTTTAATGGTTATTAAAATAAATATTATCTGACTTCGTAATTCAATGTTATAATAAAATTAAAATGATTCTATTAGAATAATTATTATAGTAAACAATTAGTCTAGATTTAAAATACTTTTTGTGAATTCAATTAATATCTAAAAGAAAAATAAAATAGTGTAGAATGTAAAGATTATCGTCATTAAGAACAATTGAAATAAATTCATTTATAATTATTTATCACTAAAATGGAAAACATGGCTGTGGCATTTCTTCTTCTGTGCTGTCAAGGCTAATAGGAAGACTAATTTTAAGAAATGATTCTGTAAAACAATGATTGGTAAATCTGATGGCAGCGCATAAAATCCCCATTTGTAAAAATAGGACTCAAATAATTTAAATTAAAGAAAAATAGACTTAGAGATATTTCAAAGCTTAATCTGTTTTCCTAAAATTTCATTTATTTTAGAATTCTCAAAACTTGATTTTCTTATTAGAGTTTCTACTAATCACTACAACAACGTCTTGGATAATTTATTAGGCTAATTCACACACTTCTTCTTCTAAAATATTACTGTCTATTGTTTAAGTAATAGTATTTTTACTGTCTATTGTTTAAGCATTTGCGTATTTCGTAAAATAAATGAACTCACTAAAATTAAAAATTCTTCAGTATAATTTAATTTAGCATTAACGAAGGCCACTGAACTGCGAATAACTGCAATTTCTCCTTGGAATTTTAACATTCTTTCCTCAAGATTTAAAAATATCAAAAGTTAAAATGTATTAAAATTCAAATAGTCCCTTTTAAAATCAGCAATTATCTCTTTTTTTTAATTATTTTTATTATTTGTAAATTATAGAAAATATTCCCCTTTCCGCATTAATTTTTCTATAAGCTGATAGTTTTAAATAATTTTTAATTAAATCTTTTAAAATATATGTGAAACTGAATTACTTTATTAAAGAGAGGAGAGAACGCCAGAGTTAATTCTGGTGCTGTTTTAGATTTGGCCCATTGTTAGCTGAAACTTTGTATGACTCCTCATTTACGGAAGAGTAAACAAAAACTTTATATAATTAATCAAATAAATAATGGGCAATATTTATCAGGTCTGATGAATAATCTTTATAATTTAAATTAAAATATTTTCATCTTTTTTTTTCAATTTAATTTTTCATTTTCATTCGTTTTTATTCTGAGGTATATCTTAGAAATTAGGAAAATATAAAGAGAGCTTTTTAGATTCCTTTTCTGAATGATCTTTTTATTAATTGCTCTAATGTTAATTTGACAAAGATAAATTATAAATCACAGTTTTTATGGATGAATAACACGGCCCTCTGATCTCTGATGGGCTGAGTATCATCTTAACCATATTATCTATAGAAAAGGTAAAACTATTTACTGAAAATAAATAAATAGACTCATGATGTCTGTAAATTATAATTTGTCACTTACCAGATGGATAAAAATAATTAATTATATGGTGAGATTCATTTAGTTCAGAATGAGTACCTAATTCTAAAGAGTATCTAGGTAGTTCACTGTATTCAAATTTAAATATATAACACAATCTAAAATAAACCAAGGGTTTTAAAAATAGGATAAGGATAAAAGTAACTCATAACAAAATTTGATTTAAATTGTATGGATAAAATCAGATTTATATAAGTTTAATGGAAGGTAAAAGCGGATAGGAAGTCTTCGAGAAGATCATTCCTATAATTAGAAGTTTTTATTTTCTGACTAAAAAATATCATCACAATGAATTAATTGTAGTTTAAAGAGTTAAATTATTTTTTTAGTTTGTTCTGAAAATCTTATTTGATCGAATACAGTCATCCAAATACAGAGAAATTAGTTTTCGTTTATTACTTCAACTTATTTTTATCTCGATATACTTTGGGAACTATAAATTCGCATTGAAATATTAAATTAAATTAACATCATATGAATAAATTGAAGATACTCTAATGGAATTTATTTTTGGAATATATAATAACTATTTTTATTAATTATTTGGCATAGTATTTGCCTTCAAAAGGATAGTCATGTTTACTTAGCCCAACTAAGGTTTAATAAAACAAGGAGATAAATATTAAAATTTTATTTTTATAAATATTGAGAGTTCCTAACTCTAGTTCCGCAGTCGAACTTCCATCTACAAACACAGAAGACATTAAAAAATGTGTTTAAGCATATTCTAATAAATTTTACCTCTGCAATATCTAAATCCTCTTTAGGCCACAGGATGAAAAAAGAACTTAAAATGGGACAGTTGCCTTGACTTGCAAGTATCCAACATAGTTAAGTGTTTTACAAATTCAAACGGCATCACTGATCTTGAAACATAAAACAAAACAACATGTTTAGAATAACATATACAATCATCTTTTCCCCATCAAGACAATCCTAACTTTCGTCACGCTAATGTAAGAAAAAGAAATACTATAATGCTATTCTTACTTAGCAAATCCATGCTTTCTCATTCTTGAAACTTCTGAAATTGAGCAAGAACTTGCATGCATTTTAGATTACGAATATATTAGGTTCGCACAGGGATGCTATAAAGGTACAATGTAAAATTACTTTCACTAGATTTGGCATCCAAATAGTCATTGCGTAGTACAAATAAGTTTTAAGGAGTATTGATTAATGCTATAGTGAAGTATGAGTTTAATTAGGATCTAATTCATTTTTTTATAAGGATTCCATTACCTTACGGAATGACTTAGATCTGCCAGGCAGGCATCAAAGATACAAGGAGATTTTTATAGTACCTTGAGCAAGTAGTTGCTGAGAACTGTTCAGTTCCGGCTTAGTGGCCAATAGAAGCTCCCATGGCAAAACCAGTAAATGAGCAATTTTGAGGGGAAATACTTAAGTAGAATTTTAGGCAAAGAAGTACGCTTCGGGTTATATCTTAATTAGGGTGGACCAAATGTTTAATCGATAATAACAATTGAGGTAATAGGCATCATAGAAGAAGAATCCACATTGATCTCTTAAGAAATTTCAGCACCACATTTAATGTATTAGATGGCTTTACAACCAAGAATTCTGACAGCATAAAAATTAGGAGGTTTTCTCTCCAGCAAGAAGAGGTCGATAGTCTAATGCTAGCTGGGATAAACGATAAATATAGGTACCTGGGCAAATGTTCAGATTTTTTATAATAAGCAACACACGCGACAGCCAGTGGATAGATGAAGAGATGAGAAAGGACAGAGTAAGTAGAACGAACATATGCAACGTTCCTTTAGGGTTAAATTGTGATGAGATTTTGGTGGACTTCTTGATATGTATTCGGTCTAGTTTTGGCTGCGGGCGGGGCTGATCTCTCTCTTTTTTCCTTCGATTACTCCTCCAGAAATGGTTGTAGACCATGCTCTGGCTGGCAGAAATTTGCAATATTTTGAATTAAAAAAATCCTGTGATTTGCAACTTGAGCACCACCATAACGTAGAAAGAGTATGATACCACAAACACACCCAAAAACCCCAAAACTCCCAAAAGAGACTATATTAAGTAATAATACTGGGTGATGTATAAATCTAATTTGCAGACAGCTATAATTAAAATTCAGACTTACTACCTCTGGCTGCTTGAAAAACGAGAAAACTCTAAATTTTATTATCTTCAGGAATCTTTTAAAGCCATCTAAATTAAATATATATAAATGAAATATATTACATTACTTATCGTATTGCTATTAAACTAACGACCGCCTACTTTGCCAAACTAATCTAAGGTATTCCCTCAAAAATAGCTACTTTACTTTGCTACTTGGAGTTCTATATCCTAACTCAGGAACTGAACAGTTCTCAGACCAACTAACTTGCTCAAGATACATAATTCTTTGACTCTGGGAGTTAATCATGTCAAGGTATGTCTTTTCAAATAAGAGAAAATAAGATCATATTAAATAAATCACAATCATAACTCTTAAAACTTAGACTGCTTATTTTATTATGGATGCCAAACCTGTGCAAGTAAAGTTTAATGTACCTCCTGTGCGAACTAAAATATGATTCTATCTAACAATGCATGCAAGTTTTGCTTAAATTTCAGAGTTCAAGAATGAGAGCAATGGATTTTGCTAAAGTAAGACAATAGCATTTATAGTTCTAATTAGCGTGCCAAAGTTAGGATTTTATTTTATTGTCTTGATGAGGGAAAAGATCCGAAAATATGTCATTCATAAAACAGTTGCTTAGAATATTTGCAAATAATCTTACTGTGTCTTAGTTCAGATCAGTACCTTGATTTGTAAACACTAACATGTCTGGATACTTGCAAAGAAGCAACTGTCCCCATTTAAATTAAACTTTTTAAGATTTTTAAACATCCTGTGGCCTAAAGAGGATTTAGATATTGCAGAGGTAAAATTTAAAAGGATTTAATCTACTTTTAGAGTCTTAATACAAATTTGAATTAAAATATAATGCAGAATAATTAAATTTATTTATATAAAATAAATTAATATTAAATTTTAATATTATATATATATCAATAATATTATGAATACAGTGAACTACCTAGATACTCTTTAGAATTAGGTACTCATTCTAACTAAATGAATCTCACCATAAATTAATTATTTTTATCCATCTGGTAAGTGACAAATTATAATTTACAGACTCCATGAGCATGTTTATTTATTTTCAGTAAAAAGTTTTACCTTTTCTATAGATAATATGGTTAAGATGATACTCAGCCCATCAGAGATCAGAGGGCCGTGTTATTCATCCATAAATACTCTTCCGTAAATGAGGAGTCATACAAAGTTTCAGCTAACAATGGGCCAAATCTAAAACAGCACCAGAATTAACTCTGGCGTTCTCTCCTCTCTTTAATAAAGAATTCAGTTTCACATATATTTCAAGAGAAATTGCATTATTCGAGTCAGGGCCTTCGTTAAATTATTATAACTTAATAGGCGAAAGAATTCCTTATATGAATAAATAAAATATTTTTATTTTTAATTCTAATGGAAAAAATAACTTAGTAACAAAATTAAAATTAATTTGAATATGTGGCATATTTTGATATTATATATCTATCTGATCCCTTATTAATTTAGAATTTGCTGGTGAGATCCTACTATGGAAAATTAATAAGATCTTTTACCCCATTAAATTTCATAATGGAAGACAGCTAAATTCAAACAGACTGGCTAAATGAAGGTATAGTGCTAACTACAGACTGCTCTTAGTTTATTATTTAGTAGCAAATAACTCCTATGAAGGTGAAATGACATTCAAGAGGAACTGGATAGGAGGCTAAAGAAACTTGCCTCTCTCATTAATATAGTAAATAAATTCATCCCCGTTTGTCAATTTTGTGACATTTAATAACATTACAATCTCTGACAACATTTTCAGAATTTTCTCTCTAGTTACAGATGCTAATATAAAAATAATTCATTTAAAATACGTGGTACCTAATTACCGATACCCCAGCAGTTTGCACTAGTTTCTTCACTAAAAAGATGAGTAAAATATTTGCATACACAAACAATTACATTTCCTCTGATTGTTCTAATAAGCAAGCCTACATCTAACAAAACTTCGTTGTTAATTTTACTTTCTAAAAATATAATTTCTCAATGTTAATCAAAAGGCTTTTTTTTATTAATTTTTAAAGGCTGATGCAAATTCTCAGAGATCTAATGTGGTGATAATAAATAACATAACTGCAGAGCATATTAATTTAAAAATGGCAAATAATTGTATTTATATCTATTCTAAGGGAATACTCATCCAAATTAATTATGGGGCTGAAAATATAACTGTCAATAACATCTAATAAAATAATGTCACTATCAGCGAGGTAAGAGCATTTCACGTCGCCATCTTAGGTAGCGGAAGCGTCATTTTAAACAATCCTCAACCATTCGATAAACAGTTTGACTGCTTGCAGAGCAGCTCTCTGCTTTGTGCTATCAGCTAACTTTGTCATAACTATAGGATGAATACAAATAGATTATTTAATCTAATCAAATTTAGTTGTACAAAAATCAAAAGCCTTCTGCTTCATTATAATTATTTGATTAAAGGATCAGCTTTTTCTAAGGCAGGAACTCAACTTCTAGAGAATATGTATTTTGAGAACAATACAATAAATTCGAATAACAGTAAGTTTAGAATCTTCTAATAAATCTTATTTACAAACAAATATAGTGTTTCAGCAGGAACTCAACATTAAATCACTGGTCATTCGAAACTTAGATAAAATATTTTTACTAAATTAATAATTTGTTCAACTAACACTTAAGTCTCAGCAATTTCTGCTTTAAAATTTGACATTTGACAATTTTTAATACTCAGATTCACTTAAGCAAGGATCTTATATGGTCATAATACGATAGGTACATTATGGCCCCTACTAACACTATAAATTCTACTTTTGATAATATCACTGTAACGAGATCTAGTGTGAATTTATGATTTTTGGAGGATTTTTGAATTTAACTGCTACTTTTGATAGTAAGTTTTATACCCTCTTCTTAATCTTATATTGAAGGACAACATTTTTTTCTCTGAGGCAGCCATGATAAAATTTGATTCTTGGACAAGCATGGATAATAATTAGATAGTTCTAAATAACATCACCTATAGCGGCAATTACTTTAAAGCAGGGGGCCATCTTATTCAGGCCACTCAAAATCAAAAGAATCCAATTATTCTCAGAAATTCTAAATTCCAAGATAACTTCCAAGGATTTAACTTAATATAAATTAAATCAACTGATGTTGTACCTTTAGTGATGAATATCAGGAACCTCTAATTTGTGTAGAATTATCCTTTTAACTAAGCGCTAATCTAGTTGAAGACCAATTCAATTGTCTATGTGTCAAATTCTGTTTTCAACTCTTCGCTTTCAATATCTAGAGGAAGTAGTTATCTATAGCTATAGCAAGTTAAGGTGTTTATAACAAATTCTAAATTTTACAACAACTTCGGGCTGCAGGGAGGGCTATTCTTTGCGCACTACGGAAGCTCTATCTAAGTAACTAATTCAACAATGGAGGGAAACTAAGCCATGCAAAGCAGCATAGGCAGAATAGAAAATGACGGCTAAATTATTCTTAAAAACAACTCTATTTCACAAAATTCAGCCTTCAGGGACAACCTAATCTCCATTTAGAAAATTAAATTTTAAATAAATAATTTCTGACTCTCTAACGTTGAACTCTATGATAGATTCATGCACATTCAGCAATAACTCAATATCTTCTTATATTATTTTCTCTGGCAAAAATTAGATAAAGAATCTTGGATATGAATAAACTTGGACCTGATGTTGAAAAACTTCTAAGGAAGAGTAAGATATTCTTGACAGAAGAATTAATTGAATCTGGAATGAAGTTTTAGTTCTAGCTCTTGAAAACTGGATTTTAGATTTAAGTATTTAAGATGGATTAAGGAGTTGATTGTTCTAACCTTGCTTCTATTGTGATAACCAATACAAAAATTGAGAATATTTCTATTTCATCTGATGACTTGGATCTTATTTCATTTAACATAATCAAAGCTAAAAATGAAAGATAAACCTCTTAAAATTTTTAAATTAATTGATAATTGATTAACTTTATTTGCAATATCTTCAAACCTTAATAGTGAAATAGAAATTGATTCATCATATGTTAGCAACATTACAGTAAAATTTATGAACTCTCTTACAACTATTGTAAAAGAATATCTTTTAAAGATTTTGTTTTTTATAATTAAAAATAGCAAGACAGATTTATTAAACTAGATTCGCTAAAAATATACAATCAGCTAAGTTCCATTCAAAATGTAACAACAGCAGGAGAAAATAAACAAAATTTATTAATTTAGTCAATATTTCATAATCAAATTTTACTGCATTCAATAAAAACTTTTAAAAGACATTAAAAGTCCAAGATTTTTATCTCAGGAACATTCATTGAAGGCAATTTAAAATTAAAATACTTACCGATAATATTTATTTTAAATAGAGCTTTTGTAGTTCTAGATTCTGAATTAAATTTAAAGTAATTCAAAATTAAAAGGACTGATCTCCAGATCTGATGGAGGAGAAATAAAATTAGCACAATATTTCTGCGATTGCAACAATGTTCTCACAAAACATTGCGAAAATAGGAGGAGTAATATCTTTACACTGCTCATAATGTAAGGTAACTTTCTGATTTCTGAAAAATTATAGCTGTCTCTTGCGATACTGTTTTGACTTCAAACATATTTGAGGATAACTACGCGTTTGTGCAGGGAGGAGTGTTTATTTTAATTTGCTAAGCTATGTCAAGAGCAGACCAATTACTATCAATAATACGTTTGCAAGCTCTAACTTCGCACCCTACGGACCCATTATTGCAGGCTATCCTTATGGAGTTGTAGTTCTAGAGTACGATCAATACCCAATTGCAAGTGGACAAACCTATTTGGGGACCATCAAAGTGGCTATTGTTGATGCAGATCAAAATATTATAGTCAACGACGATAAATCAACTCATTTATTTATTAATCGTAATACTTTCTTTCCTAAAAGCTTTTAGGGTTGTTGTTATTTCACCTTTAAATGAAAATGCAAGAATTTTGGGCAATCATTTTTAATTTATCAAAAGCAGGTAGAAAATGGAGTGGCTACGTTTTAGACTCTGATGTTTATAGCTGAACCAGGAAGTCAAAATGTAGGGTTTTAAGTATTTTCGGCTTCAATAAATAATCAAATGATCAAGCACAATTTTAACCTAACCCATAATGATCAAATAAATGAGGAAATTATCCTACTAAGTTTTCGAGAATGTGAAATAGGAGAATCTAGAATTGACAATTTAATTACTATAAATTTTATAATAAGTGCTAACTATGCGAGAAGGGTTTTTATTCACTTCTACCAAATTAAGACCACTGCAATGAGTGCCTTAAAGATACTGATTGCTTAGGTGGGAGTTAGGTTTCGGTAAAACCTGGCTTTTGGAGGTCCTCATTTTATTCTACAAATATCATAGAATGCTTGAATCCAGATGCTTGTATGGTGGTTTGTATCCTTAGATTCATCAGATTCAATACAAATTTCCACTTGTGCATATGGCTATGGAGGAAAACTGTGCAATTAATGCTAATACGTAAATGGAGTTCAATACACTAAGGGGTCTGATGACACCTGCTATGCTTGTTCCTCTATGACTTAAAATCTTATTGCAAACAATTATATCAGAAAATATTATTGCTATTATTGGCACATTTCTCGCTCTTAATATTGGATTTGCTTTCTGTTGTGGATTAAGATCAGAGACAGAGAGTCAAGTAAGTATTGCATTGAGAATATTCATGAGCTATGTCCAAATTTAAATAGATATTTATTTTCCTCACAGCTGCTAGCTACGACCTAAACTGGCCAACTCAACTGACACAATTATTTGGACTATTCTAAAGCTTTGGTAAAATTCAGAGGAGTTCTCTCAATTGACTGTCTAATCAAATAGGGACTATAAAAGAATGAGAATTCTCATAGTTACTATTTCTAAGCCATTCTTATATCAGTCTAAATAATTTATATTTATTCTATATTTAATAGCATTTTAAGTTATAATTGGGCAAAAGTTATTCAGGTTTTCTCATGCAAAACTGAGAAGGTACTTGACAATTACTTTTGTGCTCTCTCTCTTCAGTCTGCATCCAACTATTACAAGAATAATTTCGAGTCTGTTCTTCTGCATGGAGATAGACGACGGCAGACAGTGGTTGAAGCAAGATTTAGAGATCGAGTGCTGGACTCCTACTCATCTTACTTGGTGCTTATTTTATTTTGTTTAGGAATCGGATTACCCGCTATCTTACTATGGATTATTGGCATCCCTGCTATTGGATTCCTGATCCTTCATAGAAATAGAAAGGACCTTAATAAAGCAGAAATATTCGGAATACTATTATATTTGCGATACTACTGGGAATTCATAAACACTTTAAGGAAGGTTCTGCTTGTGTCAGTGAATGTGTTCCTGAATTTGTACAAACCCATTTTCAAAGCTCAGCTGAGTTTGCTCATCCTTTTTTCTTTTATGCGGCTTTAAAAGCTTTTCTAGCCATACAAAAGCCCTCTGTTCAATGCTCTAGAGCACCGTGAAATCATGGCTCAGATTTCAATATTTTTTGGTGCTTTATTTTTCGTCAGCTCAGAAATTTCTCCTGATTTGATGCTTGTTGTGTTTGCTGGAATAGTATAATATTTAAGATTTGCTAAATAAGGTTATTAATTTGTTTAAATAGTGGGCTTTAATTTCTTTTTCATAGTGCATTTGATTTACTGTGTTGTGCTTCAGTTTAAAAACCTAAAAAATGGCGCTATTTGTGATTGTGCTATTTATCTGAGAAACTTTAGTATTGTAGATCACAAGTTAGATTACCAAAGTTGTGGTTTATGTATTTTTTAAATTTCAATATTTTATGATCCCCTTTGTTGATAAATAAGGCAAACTCCAGAGTACAGGTAAGATAATCTCAACAGTTATAAACAACAGTGGTGGGAAAGTAAACGAGAATAATTCTGCATTTACAGATGTTGGTGGACCAAAATCATAATCTTTTTTCAATAATAATCAAAGTGGACGAGTCTAATCCAAATTCAATATGGGGGAAAAGATTAAGATATATACTAGAGATAAAAAGTAAATCGCCAAACTAAAGGCCTCAACAAATTCAGAGTAAGTCAAAAACATAAAGTAATAAAAGCGTAATAACAAGGGGAGAATCATTTTAAGTAAAAACAATTAGTAATAATCAGAGAGAGGAGCTATCTCCACCTAAACATAGGTTCATAAATATTAAACTAAGGAGACTCTTTGATAAACAAAAAGAAGCATGCTCTGAATAGAATTTTAATCATTTTAGAAAGAAGATATTGACAAAGTTATTTATTCTGGTAATATCAACACTTATGAATTTCCCAAATTTTCCTATTAGTAATTTATTACAGATCAGTAATCTCAAATAAACATTAACTTTTTATTTTTAATTATATTTGCAAAAAGAACAAAAATTTCTAATTTTAATTTTTTTTTTTTTT